>SMSQ01026167.1:44336-120821 GCA_019453375.1 Ctenoplectra terminalis | reverse complement strand
AAAAAAAAAAAAAAAAAAAAAAAAAAAAAAAAGAAAAGAAAAGAAAAGAAAAGAAAAGAAAAGGCGAAGACCAAAAAAATGCGCCGATCGAAACTTTGGGCGGGGAAAATTGGATACTGCAAGGAATCTGTACGCGGTCGCTCGAACCAGGGTACGGTCGTTGGATGGATCCGCTCGATTCAAGCTGGCCGCCGTCTCTGGTGAGCGCATTTCACACGATCACGATCAACTCTGTTACGCGCCGTTATCTCCGTTTCGCTGGATTAGCAAATTTCAGAGTCGCGGACCAGCACGAAATGGAGGACAATCGTCGAACCGAGCATAAAAGCGACCACTCGCCGTTAACCGGTACGATTTTTCTCGGCGCTGCAAATTTCCAACGGTTAATCGGGCCGCGCAGCACTCTTCCTGAATAGAATCCGGTTCCGATTCGACGGATTCGACGGATTCGACGGATTCGACGAATTCGCGGCAACGCGTAACACGAGCTACCGATCGTTGCCAAATTCGATCAATATCGAGGCGCGAAGCTATCAACGGTGACTCTTGCTCGGATCCATGCGGTGAGACTCCTTGAACCGAATACCTTGTCCACCGAATCGAGCAAACCTAACGAACACGTACAAACACGCGGCTCGAGGCTTTCCACTCGAGAGAAGCGACGGTCAAGATAATCGAATCTCTCTCGAGAGAGAGAATTGCGACGTCTATACTTTAGCCGGTATCGCGAGCACGTTGGAAGCTTTGGCAATTCCTGGCGGTCTTTGGAAACTCTGGAGAAAACGGAGAGTAGCACGTCCGGTGTGTAGCCCGTATTCCCGTAGCGATGCGGCGCGGCGCGTCGGTAACAGCTGGTACTTCCGGGTCGGGCGAGCGCGAAATTTAGTTCCAAAGAACAGACGAGATCCGATACGAGGCGAGGCAACGCAACGCGGCGTGTCGAAAAAGAAAGACGGTGAAAGGAAACGAAGAGAAACGAAAACGCGAGGTAGTTGCGAAAAAGAAACTGGAACCGGCGACTAAAACGAGCATCGAGTTAAAGACTAACGGCGCAGCGACACGGTAACTTTGATACGATTTCCATCCCCATCGTCCAGGCTGGTCGAGAAAGATGGACGCGGAACGGTCGTCGAAAGTTTCGAAAGGGAGCGGACGACAGAGCGAAAGAGAAAAAGCAGCAACTTACGGGAAATTTTCTTTCCGTTCTTCCGCCAGTGAATCTGGGGTGGAGGTGCTCCCTCTGCCGTACAGTAGAAACTCGCAATTCCGCCTGCCTTCACCTGCTGCGATTGTGGCCTCACCAGGATCGTCGGTGGACCTGTGAACGCAAGATCAAGGGAAACCTCTGATTAGAGTCGAATCGTTCCTTCGGGCTTTTTCGATGCCCACCGTTGCTCCCCGAGTTAATAAACCAGAGATAGATCCCTAGGTGTCGGAAAACGTCACTGAAACAATTCCCTAGCTGTTGGCAAGACTAACCGTATCATCGGAGACAAAGATTACACGTACTTTTGGCTGATCGAAGGAAAAGAGAGGATCGGATTGCGTTTACGATCGCGAAATTGCATTGATTCGTGTACGAACGGACGTTTCGTTCAAATATTCCACTGGATAAAACAGGTAGAAAAGAAAATAGAAAATAGAAAAAAAGAAAAAAAGAAAAAGAGAAAAAGAGAAAAAGAGAAAAAGAGAGAAAGAGAGGGGAAAAAATGGAAAAACGTTGTCCCAGGGATTCATAGATTCGATAGGATGGAAACTCGTGTAAACTCGATAAACGAAATTTGCTATCGCGGAAAATCGAGGGACGCCCGAATCGAGCAGACAGATAGCGTGAACGCGTCGCGTGTCATCCAGAAACACTGGGATCCGAATTAGCGGATTTAACATGGATGGAAATTCTGAACCGGCTCGACACGCTTTTACCGAGCGATAAAAAGACGGTCTTTCCAAGATGGATAGGTGCTGCGCTCCTTTGTCGAATTACTCGATAATTTCTTTTGGTCCAGTCTTGGGTGTAGCCAACGCTGGCCGTCCCGCTAGAAACAGAAG
Organism: Ctenoplectra terminalis; assembly: GCA_019453375.1. Taxonomy (NCBI): domain Eukaryota; kingdom Metazoa; phylum Arthropoda; class Insecta; order Hymenoptera; family Apidae; genus Ctenoplectra; species Ctenoplectra terminalis. The sequence goes on along the minus strand of SMSQ01026167.1, from coordinate 118,772 downwards.
GATCAGGACAAGAGGCGTACCATTTGGAGCGAGACTACCGGCCAAGTATTAAATTGGTCTCGAAACTTGGCGATTTCACACAGACCGTTTACGGTCACTTTTCCATGGATCGCCGGTAAATCTACAGTCGAAAATAAATTGCATCACCGTTGGATCAAACAGCACACGAGATGAGAAGAGAAAATGATGTGATTCTCCGGAACATTACCGTTGGTTAATTCATAATCTTTCGTCACGATGCATCGAAACAATGTTTCAAATTGCTAACGACAAACGATCAAATTGGACGAGTATCCATTCTAATAATAATCGTGTTCAACACACACGGTTCAACTCGGATGATCCGACCANTATTAAATTGGTCTCGAAACTTGGCGATTTCACACAGACCGTTTACGGTCACTTTTCCATGGATCGCCGGTAAATCTACAGTCGAAAATAAATTGCATCACCGTTGGATCAAACAGCACACGAGATGAGAAGAGAAAATGATGTGATTCTCCGGAACATTACCGTTGGTTAATTCATAATCTTTCGTCACGATGCATCGAAACAATGTTTCAAATTGCCAACGACAAACGATCAAATTGGACGAGTATCCATTCTAATAATAATCGTGTTCAACACACACGGTTCAACTCGGATGATCCGACCAAATTCTCGCAACATTCGACGCACTTCCGATCGAATCGAATCGAATCGAATCGCGAGTTCGGTGCACGCAGCGAGGGAAAAAAAAATCGTCCTCGCGTGATCACAAAATAGAAGATTATCGCGGAAAGGGGAAACGATATCGAAAGAGCACGGTCTCTGGTGTTGAACAGAGAAGGTGACAGGATGGTTCGAAAATTCGAGCGGCAACGAACGTGAACGCAAATGTGAACGCGCTAATCTATCGGCTCTGCACGAAAACTGGGATTCCGAGGTACGCGCGTAGCAATTTAAGCTAAATATTATTCCATCGGCGAACCATCGATAATTTTTGATCGAATCGCTCGTTCGAGATTATTGCTATCCGGTCGGGTTGTATCGTGGTCGAGCGTGTGACGATTATCATACCGAAATAGTTGGCAACCGATGCATCGATCGAACACGATCTTGGCATGCGTGACGACATCTAGATTTTTTTTAAATATTCAAAACTTTTTTAATGGCAATTTCATAAAGATAACGAGCCGGCACTGCGACCGAAACAAATTTTACGACATCGTCGGGCGATCTAGCAAAAGCTTTCGGTTCGAGCTTTCAACGAACGGAAGAAACTCGCAATTTCTTATTCGAAGAAAACGAGATCTCGACGTACTCGATTCGTTCCGAGAGACCTGACTTTACCGAACAAAAGGATCGAGGTTGGTATCAAAGCTTTCTAAAGATCGTCCGAAATTTCTCAAAATTTTTCGATCGAAAGATACCCGGATAACTTGATACCTATATTATACATTTATTTAGAACTTGGTTGCGAAGCGGATCAAAACCACCTGCCGCACCGCGACTGCCCGATGATAATTTATGATCGACCATCAAAGAGTTATCCGATAAACAGCCGCAAGCTCGAATCCGGTCTTTAAATTCACGCGAGCTGGCCAATTATTTTCCGTTCTGGTATCGTTAAAATATATTATAGTACGGATTAAATCTGGTCGAATATAAGAATCGAGCGGGCGCAACTTCAATGGACAGATCATCACGATTGAGCACCAAAAGCAGATTCTCGTCGGTATCGATACAACTAATCGTAAAGCTGAGTCGAGTTGCGGTTCGTTCGAAGATTCGAAGGTAAACGTGTTCGCTGAAGCTGGCATGCGTTACGAACAACGAGACTCGACGAGAGAAACAAGTTTTCGACTTTTCGTTATCAAAAGCGATCGTTCGCTCGTTTCAATTAAATCCCAAAGAGTTGGCGAGGGGGAAGAGGCGAGAAACGCGGGAAAGCCACAGGAGGAGGTTGGCCGTAGAGCTAGAAACGCACCAGCGGGGTTCGGCAATTCTTACTCAGCCACGTGAAAGATATTACACGGAAAGCTTTTTATAGCGACGAGGACTGTTGATAGGGTTAATATCTCGCAAGTCTTACCAAGAGAGAAACCGGAGAAACGATGATCTTTGAATTGGTAAGAACTCTCTTCAAGGTGCTTTCGAAGAAATAAATTTTAGGGGCGTGTCAACGCGTATTCGACTCCGCTTTTCGTTTGCCGGGTAAAGAGAGTAAGCGATAAACATAAGAAACCGGTTTTCCGAGAAAGAAGCACGTGCAAAGATTAAACGCTGTGAAAAATTAGATCGCGAAACGCGAAACGCGAAACGCGAAACGTGCCGCGTCCCGTCAAACGAATAGCGGTAGACTTTCCAACGAGGAGAGCTTCTCTCTGTTCTTCGAAAAAATAGCCAAGAACGCGAAGAACGTGGTCCTCCGTCACGGTGCGTGGCAAACTGTTGGATGCCAGCAAAGAATTTGAGGTTCTCTTTGCGAATTCATTAGTCACGCTCAAAAACGTGAATGTGGAAACGCGAACCAACCGCTTGCCGCGGATGAAAATCAGGATAAAGATCGGACGGTTATTTCTCCCGAAAGTTGGTAATAACGAAGGATCGCGGGGCCGATCGTGGTCCGTGTAAAAACGGTCCAAGTCATATCTCATACTTAAAGTTTATACCGGTTTGGCAGGATCTCGGTGCGGAGCAACGGGAAGGAGGCGAGGCGAGGCGAGGCGAGGCGAGACGAGACGAGACCAGAGAAAAAGTTTCGCCCGCGGCACGCTCGCCTCTATTACGCTTTATAGCCTGCCGCGACGTAATTGAAAAAGTAGCCGATAACGGAGCAATCTGCATGAGATTTGAATAAAATTACGCGTTACCTACTGCCGAACGTATTACGAAATCGATCGCGGCATCGGTTCTTGCGGCATTCATTTTGTTCGCAAAAGTGCACAGATTTTCGACGCGAACCCATTCGCTAATTAATTTCAAAGTTTCAACCGAACCATTAAACCATGTTTGCAATATTTGCGAAAATTCTACACCATCCGTAGACATCGGAGACCGAATGGGTTCGGGAAAACGATACAAAGGATGATTACGAGTTGGCCATCGTTTGAAGCGATTCGCGACTAATTATAAGTTGAAACTCCAACGAAAATTGGGTGGAATCATGTAGAAAACGCGTCGAAATTTTCGACACGCCTACGATAATTCGTTGGTCGTCCGGCTGAGTTTAGAGAACGCGTAGAGGTGGACGGAGCAAGTTGCGAGTCGTGAGTTGTTCGTAGCTGTGGAATCGATGCCGTTTAGCTCGGACATTGATCGCAGACACGCGATGGATTCCTATCAAAGAACGATAACGTTTGGCGGCAAGGATGAGGAAAGGTGAGAATGAAAATAGAAACGAAAATGAAAAGGAAAATGAAAATGAAAATGAAAATGAAAATGAAAATGAAAACGAGAAGGAAAGAGAATGGAAGCTAATGGTCGGCGGAACCATGGCGTTTCGCCGCGACGGTGACGGCGAAAATGTCAGCAACGTCAGCAGCAACGTCAAAAGGGCGCGGCTACGTCCACATCGAGTAAACGTTACGAGATCGCAGGTTTATCGTAAATAATTACGCGGACCTTACTCGCATTTTAGCGTATCGAATCCGAGGTCGGTATGGTCGGTATCGAGAGTGGACAATGCTTCTCGCACGATCGAGACCTCTCGGTCAGGCGCCGGCCGAATATTAATTGAAATGGATTTTCAACCCCTCTGTCCACGGAATGGTATTCGCGTATCAACGGGGGAGCAGCCGCTACGGACGCGCGCACAGTCTGGCTACGGTTTCCGAAAGGTTTGCAGCGTTTTCTACTCGTTTGTACCAGCGGAACGCGCCAACAATGGAGAATAGAATCCGGCGCGGATTAAATAATGAAAATTTTCCGCCGTTCTCTAGCGAACCATGAAATTGAATTTATACGTCGGAGGATCGTCATTGGCGTTTAAGTATTACCGTTCCCCGTGCCGCACCGTTCTCTTCGTTCCACCTCTTTTCCAACGTAATACGTTTCGCGTGTCAGCTTTGTAATTTCTATCCGATCGAAATCACCCACGCACCATGCAAACGTTAACGAAAAACACAAGATAAAGTTTCGAAGATGGGAAAAAAAATTACCTCCAGCGTATAAATAAATAAATATTTATGTTGGAAAAATGGGTCACAAATTGGGAGACGTAAGCGACAGTGACGCATTTGCAGCTTTTAGCTCGAACCGAGTAAAGCTTAGAATAGATGACCCCGTCTCGTTTCATTTTCGATACATGGGTCAACGACAAACAACTGCATTCGACTCTGGCCGATCAAATTTTAATACAGTTCTCGTTAATCTTGTATAAACGTATCTATTCCTGGATCGAGAAAATAAAAATGCAACGATTTCTAGAAAACAAGTTTCCAACGGTCGTTTCTACCAAATTCGAGCGACAGGTTCGATCTTGTTGATTTCTCGGATGTGGTTTACTACGAAATTCGAAGAAATTTTAAGATTTCAATTCGGAATCGCGGATCGCGTGTCGCGTTTAATTGAATTCCGGGATATTTAACGCGGACGGCTGGATAAAGAGGGATCTCGCGCGACCGCGATTTTGCGCTATTGAAAAAATTGCAATTTATTCTTTTGGAATTAAAGCAGTTCCTCACTGTTATAATACGCGCCTCTCTCTCTCTCTCTCTCTCTCTCTCTCTCTCTGGGGATAAAATAATATGTGTGAAAAGAGCGACCGGCGTCTCCCAGAGCAGTTGTAATTCGTAGATAGACGCGACAACAACCGTTACACAACGTTGAAACCGGTGAAACACGCATCGGCGTCGATACGCGTGCAAAGCGATTGCGTTTAACCAACTTCTCGCTGAGAATTTACATTAGTTTAGAAGGTCCGAGCGGTTGGGGGACAATGACGAGGATGCAGGCTAGTTTCGACGATATCGAGCCGTCGCGTCGCGTCGAACGATTTCGAATCAGCGCGTTTGGTAGCGCGGATAATTCAATTTGAATATGTATGTCTACCGGCGCCAACCTCGAAAATCCGTCAGACTCAATGTTATCCGTCAACGTTCTCGCGAATAAATCACACGCAGGCTTGTTCGCCATCTTTCGCATCGCGTCCAGACGGCTTGAAAACAGCGTTACATTCTATATTGAAATTTGCATCGGCCGAGCAAACTCGCGAACCTTTCTTTACGAGCGGCCCGATACCGGTTGGCCCGTGTCAGAGACGGAGAGACCAAGCCACGGGGTTTCGCGTTTATCTCGTGCTCTTAAGAGTGTCTCTACGGGTCTATAACGGTGGGCGCAACGCGACGCGCCTGCACTAAATTTATGCAAATGTATGCCGGCAATATTCTAAATAAGTAGCTTCATCTCCGACACTCCCACCTTCCTCGCCCCTGCATCCGGTACTCCTTGTCTCGACATCTCAGACAAGATTCTGCACCGCCTCTAAATTTGGCCGACCATACAACAACCATGCAACCATCCAACCATCCAACCATCGAAATCAATTCAACGACTATGAAACGACCACGAAACGACTACGAAACGACTACGAAACGACTATCTAAACGAGTTCGCGACTGGTTTCGACTGGTTTCAACGATTTTCAACGATTTTCCACGGCAATGGTCCAAACATAAAACCACGGAACGACAGTGACGAGCGAGCAAAGAAATTTTGAACGACAGGAAGACCTCTTGGTCCCTCGATTTTCGTGCTTTTGAAATTTGAATTCCAAGGAACGGAATGGCACTGAAACCGCGGCAACGCATACCCGTGGCAAAAGACATATCCGGAGAGCACTTTCGTATCTCGTTTTCAGTCGAGTCGGGTAAGTCCGACCGAGCGCTGCCGGCACTGCTGCTCGTAACTGGCTTTTAACGCTAACAGTGCTTTCAGACCCATTTAAAGAGCATTTACGAAACGGAGAAGAACGCAAAAGTTTAGTACGTTCCAGGCTCCCGATCTTTTTAGTCTGCTCGCAATACTTGGAAAATTAAATCCCCCAGTGACTCGAGTTTATTTTTAACCAGCATCCAACGTTTTGCATTCCAACCGCACCAAATCCGCGCGATCGCACAGGCTACCCCGTAGCGAAGATTATCGGAAAGAAGTAACGCTCGATTTAACGGGGCAACCGACGGAACAGGAATCGAACAGGGAGAACGGTCAGCGGCAAGTCTCGACGCGTCTACACGGATTAGACGAGCACGGATTAGAAAGGTTTAGCGGTACGGCAGTGGCAACGATGCCGACAGGTGAGACGCTCCACCACCCTAATCAGCACTCGACCTTTCAACACGGTTAATCGTGCTTCAATTAGCCCGTGCTTTCTTACTCTCGGTTCGCGAACGGAACTTTAGCAATCGTCGGTCTCGTCGTGCAATTAGCTAGCGAGTCGTCTCGCGCATTAAGAGGGACCGTAAAAACCGCTCCAAGATGTACCAGGGAAAATTACACAAAGATAAAGTCCGAGTTATAGGTAGCATCGTTAGAGAGTGACGGACTCTGGAGACGGCAATGGTCCATTCTTAGCTCTCTTCGTCTTCCTCCACCAACATCGTCTGGTCGTACAAATTATATGGCAAGACAGTTTTCGTGACCTTAATGCGTTGGTCGCGCGCGGTACTTTCGCGCATCGAATAACATTGGGAGGCGTGGCGAATCGAGCAGAATTTATCGCTTGTTCCTAGTTATTCCTAGTAGGCTCGCGATTTGATAGGTGGTAGGAAACGAGAACGCGACTCGAAAGGAAAAAAGCTGTCGCTCGAAATTCGATTTCGAGGTGGCCTCTCTTCAACGATATCGACCAACCGGTCGAACGACGGTTCGCGAATAAATCACGGAATCAATTCCGATACGTAGTCGGTACCGCCATAAATAAAATCCTCTAGATATCGTAGATCGGCGGCTGGTACCCGAAACACCGAGGAAGAGAGGAAGGGAGGAAGGGAAACAAATGACAGGGCATAAGCGGGTAGAAACATTCGAAAGTTGGTCCCGTCCGTCCGTGTTACGCTCGACACGGGTTGCGCGGCAGCGCGCGCGCTCGAGCGTAATTTAAAATTCAAAGCGTGCAGACCTTCCGATAAGCGCCTCGGACTCGGTGCAAAAATACACATTAGCAGATTTGAAATTTAGATCGGCGGTCGGTCGTCCAAGCGAAATTGAGTACCGGCCCCTTGAAAACAGGCCGTTTTACGTCGGTTTCCCGCGGCTCTAACGAGGCCCTCGAAACGTTAGGGAACATAGATCCACGCGACCGAACGACCAAGCGAAACAAACTCCTTCAGACGTCGTCCAGACCTCCTTTTTCTCTTTTCTATTTTTTCTTTTCATTTTTCCATTTCGTTCCCGCTCTTTTCCTTCTTCGAGCCTTCTATAAATTTACCGCACCGTTGTGCATTTGCAACCAGTGTTCCTACCTAGGTACGAGAGAGCTACGAGGGCTACGAGAGCTACGAGGCAAACTTGTAGCACGCGCACTTTCCGCACCGTTCATACTTACTTGTCATGTATGTGATGTACTGCGAGTCGCTGATGTTTCCTGAAAGAAGCTCGTTGAGTCGAAGAATCGTGAATTGTCGCGGAGAATGCTTCGTGGGTCTTGAAGCGTTCCCGCTCGTTACATTCGCTCCTCCGCGAGTACTGCGATCTCTCGATTTTCTCCTGTCGAGGAGTTACGCCAACGGGACACGAGAGTATTTTGCTTTTATATTGTCTCGTCGGTTCCTACGCGAACAGCAGAGATAGCCACGCGCGCGTAAAAACGGTAAGTTGACGTCCTTCGGGTAGCTACCGAGTCGAGAGTGTCGCGAAAGCTCTCGGAAAACCGTGAAACTGCGAGGAAATTGCGTACGCGTTTATACCTCCCATACGCTCCCTGGTAAGGTAAAACGTTTGAAAGACTGTCCATCCGTCGCCTCGAGTTTGCCATGTTTTCACGTTAAATATTTATTATTCGACCCGCTGTACGCGAGCCTTTGTTATTCCTCTAGGTACTACCTCTGCTGTTCCTTCCTCTTATTCCTTCCTATTATTTTATCACGCTGAAACCTACGAATCGCTAATTACGCGATCTCTTGTTCGTACCGATTTTCTTCCAATTTCGCGCGACAGGACCATGCGAGAAACGTTGCAACGAATAGCATCGTGGTTAACTAATTTGCGTAACAACGCTATGCGAGGTTAACGTTACGGTTTATAGGTAGCGTACACACTGGCCTGAAACTTTGCCCGAATACGTTTCGATGTACCAGCGAGGACGTAAATTAACTTCGTTCAACAGCGTCATCCACGATGACTCGTTGTACAACGTAACAACGCAGGCGCGGTAACCATGTTCCTGCTGCTGTATCTTTGCCATATTTCTTCTCACCTACGCAAATCACACACGGATCTTTCTCCTCCAACGTCGACCTGTTTGTTTAACGTTTCACCGATTTTTTTTTCTTCTCTTCTTCCCTCGAGACAGGGCAGGCAGAGTAAACATCCACGCACGAATCTTCTCGCCTTTGAGATATTCTTTGGTCTCTGCTGCGACTGATACCGATACGCGTCCTAGGATCTTTAAGTCAGAGAGACACCATTTTAGCAACCGTACAGCAATCGGTGATGGTTATTTAAACGGCTCCGAGGGCGTATCGGCGTCATTACCGCGAAAGCACGTCGGCATCGTAGTTCTAGCGATCCGCGCATAGCTGACCTATATACCAGCGACGACGAGCGTGCCAAAGAGAGAGATTCGTATCGCGATCACGACTGAGCGCGCGGACGCGGGCTACTTTCACGAGGGCAAACGACTGCACGCTCGCCCTGCTATGCGAACACCGATTCGCTACGTTGCCAACGTTCGTAACCTCACCCCCGTTTCTTTTTTCACCGGAACCCACCGACGCGACGACGCGACGACGCGGGCCTATATCGAATTTTACACCGTTGGAACGGCTGGTTACCTTCGATTATTTCGATTATATATTCGCTTCTTTCTAACTTTTCCTAGTTTCCTAATTTTCTAATTTCTCTCTGGATACGTCAACATTGTAGCGTCTTTGGTTCGTCATTGGTTCGTCGAGATGGATCGTCAACTGGTCGAACGATGCCGAATCGATATGGATTCTCTGGAAATAGACGCGAGCCAATGCTCGATTCGTAACTCGATCGAAACGCTAAAAAAGAATCCAGCTCACCAGACCGAGCACGCTCGTTTCCAACGACACGGAATAATTCACGAGAAACTGGCAACGCGGGTACGTTACGATTCGTCGGGGTATTCACGGTAATAATTAACGGCGTTCTCGAGCAGAACGTAAATAAAAGTTCGGGTAACGCAAGGGATCGATCACCGCGTGGATGGGGTAAAGAGAAGCAGAGTGTAATTTTCACGACCGCTCTCGTTTCGTGTTATATTCCTTCCGTACTCTTGTACTCTTCTTCTATATCGATGCGTCCCGATTTATACAGATGCATCGCCTACGTATCGTAGGTCTTACGATTCGGTGAAAATTGTATAAATACAGGAAACGATGAACGCAAGGACTCGATTCGCGATCACAAGATATAGGACGTAAGTGGCGGGGGAAAAATTAAAAAGCACTCCTCCCACAGTACCAAACGGTGTTTCCGGTATTTCGGGGAAAGAAACGAGTTCGATTAAATTTTTATGCAGTTCGGTCCCAAATAAACAAGGCGACAGCAAAAAAAGAAGGCGAATCGATAGCTTCGACCCAGATTAATTTTGTGAAATCGCGAGCGTGAGCTTGAAATCACGTTCAACGTTCGAACGTATCGGTTGCGGGTGGACGCGGTCAAGAGGATGGGTTTCTCATGGGATTCCTGATCTACGATATTGGGGCGGTCGGCCGAGACACGAGTTAACCACCGGCACCAATTCGTGATTTTGTCGCATTGATTCGAAGCAAAGACCTCTAAGCGTTTCGAGACGCTCTACCACCGACAGCTTCATTTAAAATAACGTCACGATGAACGCGCGTCTATCAGGTATCTCGAAAAACTACGATCACGTACGTTTTCACAGATTCGATGAAAGGATTGAGTTACGAGAGCTGGCTGGCCGCAAACCGAGTACCTAGCCCTCGCATCCGTAACGAACGAAAGTTTTCCCGATTGCTCCAAAATCGGTCTCATTCTCTGAATTAAACGGGCATACCTCGTAGACTGCGACCGACCGATTAGAATCGAGTCGTCCCGGAAGCGAAATCCGCGAACGGGAAGAGGAAGAGCCGAGATTTCAATTGTCGACGCCGACACTGTCGTCGCCGTCGTCGTTGTCGTCGTCGGCAGTTTCGTACCTCCAATAGCCTATGCGGTCTATACCGGACCGCTAAGAGGGTGGAATTGATTAAATAATTGGGCCCTTAGATCGGAGGCTAGTTTCTGGAATGAATACGCTGGCTCTTGGCCAAGCCTCGTTCGAGCAGCCGAGGATCGAGTGGTGGAAGAAGGGCGGAAGGGGTTGAAAACCACACCTTTGCACCAAGTACCCCGCGCAACCACCACGAGAACACCGCTACTACGTGGCTCGATAAAGACAAAGAGAGGATCGAACGGCAGAGGGGAAGGAAGAGAAGGAAGAGAAGGAAGAGAAGGAAGAGAAGGAAGAGAAGGGATGGGATAGAGGGAAAGAGAGAGAGAGAGAGAGAGAGAGAGAGACATTGTCCGAGGTTGTCTCACCTTGTCCTGTGGTTTGGACGTTGCGCATCTCTGGCAGACGACTCGAAAATTACGACCACCGAACATTTAAATACTTTTCGAGGTCGTATCTGAACTGCCGATCCCGTGTCATCGAACGTATTTCACAAACCTCCCCGACAAGCCCGCGTTAATTAACGTACCTTTATGCGAACGGGTTCGATCGTAGTTTTCGCTATCGCAAAAACGCCCACTGACTCCAACGATCGACGATAACGATCGGCGTTTCAGTTCAAAGGGTATATATACCTGCGAATTTTCCGCACTTTCGAACCGTTTGTTTATCGTGACGAGATAAGATACATCACCGGTCCGTACATTTCGTTCCTGCATCACTGCACCACCGTATCGCGAAACATGCCTACCAATTTTATTTTTTTTTCTGTATTTTATTACAATTATTACCGTTATTCGTATTATTTTAGGCAGGCGCCAGTCTACGAATAGTCACCGATCAACTAAACGATACGTCTTTGCATCGGTGCTCGCATTTAATACAGCCTATCTTTCTTTCTTCTTCTTTCTTTTTCTTTCTTCTTCTTTCTTTTCTTACACGCGAATCAGAATCTCGATCGGAAAAGCGGATAGTGAAAATGCGACCCAGCAACAAGAGACGGTAACTCTAGTTGGTTGGTAAGCTGGCTCGCCGATTCGGTCAGCCAGCCGGTTAACACTCTCACGACGCGTTAAAGACCCCGAGACTTTGCGTGATAGCCCTTCGAGAAACTCGTTTCAGGTGATAGGAAGCATGCGATTAAAGCGACTACTAGCTGTGTTGTTATACTAATTAAAGCTCGGTTTCCATGACGCGTTGTGCTACTCGAGTTCGATGCCGATGTACGAACAACTTCGACCGGATTCGTCGACGAAACGATCACCCCGAGAAGGTAGGTATAGGTTATTCGCCGCTTGCCAAACCGAATCGATCGACTTGGTTCAATCTCTGCTGTACAATTTCTACGACTAGTTTCCTTCCTTTTTCTCCAACAACCTATCGGTGCAATTATCATTATCGATATCGTAGAATATTTCGACGAGGAGTTAATCGATTCGATAAGCGATTCCGCTCGCCTATACCTTGTCGCGCGATAAGGGCAGTTGGGTAGAACGACGTTACTGGCACAACCTCTAGGACGCTTTCGATGCTGATCACGATGAAGCAAAGGGGAACGAGGCGAGGTAAAGCGGTTTCAGAGGGTCTTCAGATAATAGACATAAATATTCACCGGGTTTTTCGGATTTATATTTCGCGCGTATCAGCCATCTCATTTGCATGGAGAATTTACTGTGCGCGACGCACTCTTTCCACCGTTTTCCACCGTTTTCCACCGTTTACACGTACGTGAACACACGTGGACACACGCGGACGTCGCTGATCGGGCACGCTCCCTAGTCAAACTTGGCGATAAAAGGAACAAGAGCAGGAGAAAAAGAGAAAACAGAGAAAGAGAAAAAAAAGCAAACGGAATGAAAAATGGAGGGAAAACGAAGGGCAACGTTCAGAAGATATAGCAGATCGATATAACTCCTGACTAAGCTGCGCTATTGAAAAATGATATTCCAGTGGCGTGAATGAAATATTATCTCTTTCTGTTCCATCGCGCGATCTCCTCGTGAATAACCCCTTTCGATGCCGTCTACGAGGATACCAGAACTGCTCCTGACCGATCGGCTCGAATTCGTCTCTCTCCAAAGTTAAAGACAATAATTAATGACGCGTCACGATCGCGTTTATTCTTTTATCTCTTGGAAGATCAAATTTCAGAAGTAAAAATTTTCAAACGTTAGGAGGAAGAAGGGAAAACAAAGTAAATAAATAAATAAATACGTGAAAAGAAAAGAAAAGAAAAGAAAAGAAAGGAAAGGAAAGAACCAGATACAATTTACCTGCTACAGTAGAATAGTAAAAGTGGTATTTGGCGAAAAATCGTGAAAACTGGTCCGTATCAAATTCGGTAAGAAGTTTTCTCGTGGAAAAGATTATCGGAGAATCGCGAGGACGCCGGACGACGAGTCGACGTAAACGATTCGGAAGAAATATCGCTCATACTCGTACGGACAAGTATACGGATTCGAGAAGCAGAGCGCAGTGGAATAGGTCGAATCGTTCGAGTAATTCCTTTTTATGGTTTTCTCGGACCATTCTATGGCTGGGTAATGTTCGAGGTGCACGGTGAAAGAGAAACATAAGCGGTAAGAAAAGAGGGCCAAACGAGCTGAATCGGAGGAAAAGAAATCGGCGAGGAAGGCTAACAGAAACGAAGAAGGAGAGAACAGTCACGGTTAGGCTAGGCAATCCCCCCCCCCCCACACCCCCACCCCGGTTTCGCGACTACAACTGCACCTGCAAAAACTGTTCGGAATTTTTACTCGAGTTTTATGATTTAAATTGCACACTCTGCAATATTCTCTAGTCCCGTGTTCCCTTCCAGTGGAAAAAGACAGAAGACAGAAGACAGAAGACAGAAGGTAGGAGGCAGGAGGCGCAATCGAGTCAGCAGTTGATTTTACGTTTTATTTTTATGGTTCTACGCGCGGTGTGCCGCGTTCCATGATTTTCCGAGGGAAACTGGTCGGTCCAATTTCTATTCCCGTGTCCTCTTTATTTCCCGGGACTAGCTATCTGGGCGATCTTATCGTCGCAAGGAATATCTACGACACGCGTCCGACAATTTCAACGTATTGTCAACATATCGTCAACGATTGCCACGAAACGAATCGGTCGGCCTTGTCGCTCAACTATGTATATTCGTAACAGTATCTGCGCCCAACCACGTTCGTGCAATTCCTCTTCGTATCTCGCGAAATACACTCGATGACGATGCGTGTACATTTCGGTTGGTTCGCGGTGAACCGCGTGCTATGATCAGGACGGCGTAATAACGAGAAAGCATAAATTGACAATTTGTCTCCGAGTACTGATTCGCTCGGCTACCAGCCAGGTCAAACGAAATAATTGGTACACCCTGTCAACTACTCGATCCTGTACTCTCTTCCGTATCTCTCTGTTTCTCGGTCTCTCTTTCGCCTATCCTTCTTATTTCATAATTATCGAAATTCTTCGTTACCCTGTAAGTTCAATCGACGATACTCGCAAGGACCGATTTTTTTTTATAATTTTACGGTCGAGCTGCAGAAAACAGTATAAAGCCCTAAACAGCTAATCCGAAATACCAAAGAAGAAAGGTAGAAGAAAAACTATCATTTTTCAAACGAGCCCTTGGGATCGAAAAAATTTCATCACCGATCTCTCTTCTCGACCCAACGATAACTAATGCTGGTCGACCACTCGAAAAAACCGGCAGGTGTAGCCTCTAAGGCTGCTGGTTTCTACTGTCCATCGCACCGTCGTATCGAAATCGTCCATTAGCATCTTAGATTGTTTCCAGGTGTACGCGTTCTCATCGCTTGTCCGAGAGGCTCTCTCACTCGTGATCCAGCAGCACCGTTTGTTTGTTTGGCGTAGCTTCGCCGCCAGGGAAATATTCTTGGCCGCGGGTCATAAATTCGAACGGCAGGAAAGGTAAAAGTAGCTCGAGTCAAAGAGCGTCTCGCTCGCAAAGCTCGACCTTAATGTTCACGAAACACGGGTAATAACGCGGGAGGCGGATTTTTCACGGTGACTTGTCAGAGTTTACCGAGCGAAGGAGAGCTTTTATTTCAGTTCCCTTCTCGGCAAGGTTTACACGAAAAATACCGCTCTACTGTATACACACCGATATCGTCAGCGAGATAAAGATCAACGAAACAAAATTCCCCGGTGCTTATGCTTACTCTGATTCCCTAGAATCAGAATACCTCGAAGCAAGACGACGGTTCGTAGAAAATTAGACGAGACGGTGCGTGTCCCGAGAATAAACCGAACGAATGGTCGATTCTTCTACCAACGATAAGGTGAACGATAAACGGTAAACGGTAAACGGTAAACGATCAAGAGTGTCCCTCTCGTTTTCGATACCAAGGGAAACGAATCGTTCGCCCCTAGGAACAGAGTGGCCCTCGAGTGTCATCGTAGCTTTTAATTAAGCTTCACTTGCCCGTGCAAACTTTGTTGTTGGACGCCAGGGCGTCGACTCCTCTGGGACAGGGTCAGGTAATTCGGTCTGAACGGACAGACAGGAACGAGAAGTTTATATTGGTAGACTAGCGGGAGACGCGTCACCTCTATTATTATGTTTCGTATTTCTCGTTCGTGCCTGTCAACTCTCCGAATGCGTTTCGCACCACCGTTCTTTCTGTCAAACTTCAAACTTGACGAAACAAGAATCTCCGTTGCGAGTCCTCGCTCTTTGCCTCGATTAATTCCGCTTGAAAAACGATGGCTAGAAGAAAGCGCGGCGTTCGAGCGGAAAGCGGGTCAGCTTTAATTGCGACCAACCAACGGAACAGTTTGTTCTGAAAACGGCTTCCGGTGCTGTCGGTTATTTCAGTCGAGCTTAGAAATCCATGATTCTTGGCGTTCCGACGTCGCTGTGGCGTTGTTTTTGCCAAAAGTAAGCCGCAGTCCGACAGGATCAGCCTTTATTTTCTTTGGCAACTCGAAGAAGCTTATCTCGTTTCAAAGTGTTTCGCCGTATTAACGACTAATCCTTTGAAAATAATTACGCGTACCGCCTTTTTCCATTCCGATTTTCCCTAAGGTATTTTAGTAGTCGGTATTACGATACGGTACAGAGGGACTGCTACCAGCGATCGTTATCAACGGATAGAACGAATTCGATTAGTCCAACTACTACTGGTCTAAACGCGGTCCATACATTTCGCATGCCTGATCGGTTCCCCTATGCTCGCTGTACGCTGACAAACGACAACTGGGCCGTGTTTTCACGCGTATCGATTCCGATTTACCGCTTTGCTCCAGGCTCCACACTTTTTCCAACGTTCAACACCGCTGCGCCGACCGTTGTCCGACCAGTGACGGACCATTCTACTCGCAGCGACGCGCGCGCTCGTCTGGCTCAACGTGGCAAGATCGGAATCGATGGCGGTTCGAGTAAAGACCAACGAAACTCGATAGACGCGTTTCCAAAATTTCAACAACTGTTCAACAACTACTCGACACACGCTACCCGATTAAGGATAGAACACGAAAATTTACCAACTTAGTATTTCACCAACGCGATTCAATTTCCGTTTGTTGCGAATACGTAATATCAATACTTTTACGACGAATACGCACGATCCAACGCAACAACGTACGAATCGAAAACACTCGGATATTAAATTATTTTCGCCGAGATTGGCCAAGGGAGGATAAAGCATGCGAGGAGGGTCGTATATTTCGATGCGACAACGGTGGAGTATCGTCGACGTACCAGCGTGGAGAGCAGCGTCTGGCAAGTTTTTCCCATAAATACCGATTATTAAATGTGGCGACTGGTCGCGGTGCTGGCCAGGGAACGTACAACAGGGCTGGCTGGCTGTGGTCTCGAGAAATGGTCGAACAGTCGACGATACATAGTCCGGTGGCTGCAAGGGTGGACAGAACCAGCAGAACGAGCAGAGCGACCAGAGCGACCAGAGCGACCAGAGCGACCAGAGCTACCAGAACACGGGAAACGCGAAGAGCGAGAACAGGGGACGTCGGGAGGGACGAGTCCCAGGGTCGTGTTCGAGGCTGGCTTTAATACAAGTACAATGCCAGTGGTGTAGGCTTTATGATGACGAAGAGCACCTAGGGGACCAGGAAGCCTGCAATTTCCTCGCTGCCCCGACCCGTCGCACCTGTACCGTTCGCTGCACACCGACGCGACGCTCTATGCATGCAGTCTCTCCTCCACATTTACCTCCACGTCCACCTCTACCTTCGATTCGAGCCGAGGCCAGACTGCGCAACGCCGCGGTTGCAAGGGACCAATTTGTATCCGGACGTGGAATCGCGGTGATGCGTCTTCGATAATCTCTGGGAATTAGCCACCGACTACTCGAGGAATATTTACCGGCTGTACGCTTCGATAAACGCGTGGACGACGCGCAAGGGATGCACGAGACGTGTTTCCCCTTCAACTATCTCCAACGGTGTCTCTCTCATTAGCTTCTTCTCTCGAACGCTACTCCGTAAGCAACGCAGACCGTTTCCCAATAACCGTGGACGATGCTATCGCTTTCTCGGCGCTCCTACATTCTCGACTGGGGCAAGATCTCCTTCGTCCGTCCCCTTGTACGCGCCCTTTATCATCGACATTCAAGAACCTAGATCTACCATGTAGAAAGTCGGTAGAAAGGGTACAAACAAGAGAGAAATAGAGAGAGAAATAGAGAGAGAGAGAGAGAGAGAGAGGGAGAGAGACAGCGAGCTGACATTCAAGTTCGAGCGTACGAATCGTTAAACCAGAGAAAACTTTTAATCGTTCCAACAATGACACGGTCGCCTTTCCTTAGATTTTCGTTCATACCGAAGCAACGTTGCGATTCCTTCGAGATCCGTTGAAAAACCCAAGGGAACAGCCAATAATATTATTTCGTGTATTTCTTTGAAAAGTTTGGCCATAAAAAGGAGCAAAAAAACAACAATATTCTTCTTGCTAATGCTCACGGAAGAAACAAAATTGAATCGACCGAACCGAGCGATGAGATCGAGCGCGTCTGGATCGAGATCGAATCGACTCGATGGAATCGAAAGCTAACACATGTTCCGTCTCTCCTGAAGTCACATTTTTCCCGTTCGTCTGGAGGACGAAAACGGAGTAGTAAATAAACAGACAGAGAAAGCTGAGCAAAGGAGCCGGAGAGCGAAGCGTTACAAGATTTCCCGACCCTCTATCACACAACCGTGTATATTTGTTCGAGCGCGCAAACTTTATGTACATTCGCCGAAACGCGAGCACGGATGTGGCCCATGGGGCCATGGAGGAGCGGCTAGAGAAGGAGAAAAAAGAGAAAAAGGAGAAGAAAGAGAAAAAAAGAAAGAAAAAGAAAAAGAAAAAGAAAAAAAAGAGAATCAAGTGAAAAAACGAGTACAAAGAAGCCACCTAGGAAAGAAACCACCGTCGACGCAGAAGAGGTGGTCGAGCGGGCGCGAATTCCTGGGTAACACGGAAAAGTTGGTAATTAAAACGCGAGGGAGGTCGAAGGAAAAGGATCGTGAACGCGCGCGAGAAACAGAGCGAGTGGAAATCGAGGCACAGGCGAGCGGAAGACCGAGAGAAGCCGCCCAGGAAAATGCATGGAAATGTATTCTCGGGAGCAAAGGCGCGCCGAGGATGAAGCCAAGAGACGAACAGACGAACAGACGAACAGACGAACAGACGAACAGACGAACAAACGGATAGAAAAGTCGAGAATAAGAGATAGAGAGAAACTGCGACCAGGGCGTTGAAGATATTATAAGGGTTGAAAAGCCGACGCCGCCCTGTCACCAACAAATTATGCCCGATTCTTCCAACTAGCCGTACCCGAAGGCGCTGCCGTTTCTATTCCTGTCAGAATGCGTCGGCGTTCTCGACGTCAAGATGCAGCCATTTCCCTCTCATTCTTCGCCATCTCCCTTTTCTTCCGAGCGGTTTATTCCGATTATCTCGCCCTCTCTATCAACCTCCAGACCAGGTTACCATAGACGATTCTTTATTTTTTCTTTCGATTTCTCTTTCCTTCAATTTCATTCGCCATCGTTGTAAACGATTTTACGCGATTACGATTACAATTATGAAACTTTCTTCAATGAAAATGTCTTCTTCAGACAGAAGACAGTAGTCTGTTTACGATGCACTTTCTTTTTTATCTTGTTAACGAGGGGAAAGAACCGATGCTTCGATCATACTCTTTAACCTTTCCATCCACCTAATGCATCCCTCGTTCCTTCGAAGAGAGACACGGAAAACACAGTCGGGTCCTCTTCTTTCAACTAATTCGCACGAACATCCTTAAGTTGGAACAGAACGATCTCGCGAGTGAAGTTGAAACGAAATTTTGGCAATGTTACACGGTTCTTTCNTACATTCGCCGAAACGCGAGCACGGATGTGGCCCATGGGGCCATGGAGGAGCGGCTAGAGAAGGAGAAAAAAGAGAAAAAGGAGAAGAAAGAGAAAAAAAGAAAGAAAAAGAAAAAGAAAAAGAAAAAAAAGAGAATCAAGTGAAAAAACGAGTACAAAGAAGCCACCTAGGAAAGAAACCACCGTCGACGCAGAAGAGGTGGTCGAGCGGGCGCGAATTCCTGGGTAACACGGAAAAGTTGGTAATTAAAACGCGAGGGAGGTCGAAGGAAAAGGATCGTGAACGCGCGCGAGAAACAGAGCGAGTGGAAATCGAGGCACAGGCGAGCGGAAGACCGAGAGAAGCCGCCCAGGAAAATGCATGGAAATGTATTCTCGGGAGCAAAGGCGCGCCGAGGATGAAGCCAAGAGACGAACAGACGAACAGACGAACAGACGAACAGACGAACAGACGAACAAACGGATAGAAAAGTCGAGAATAAGAGATAGAGAGAAACTGCGACCAGGGCGTTGAAGATATTATAAGGGTTGAAAAGCCGACGCCGCCCTGTCACCAACAAATTATGCCCGATTCTTCCAACTAGCCGTACCCGAAGGCGCTGCCGTTTCTATTCCTGTCAGAATGCGTCGGCGTTCTCGACGTCAAGATGCAGCCATTTCCCTCTCATTCTCCGCCATCTCCCTTTTCTTCCGAGCGGTTTATTCCGATTATCTCGCCCTCTCTATCAACCTCCAGACCAGGTTACCATAGACGATTCTTTATTTTTTCTTTCGATTTCTCTTTCCTTCAATTTCATTCGCCATCGTTGTAAACGATTTTACGCGATTACGATTACAATTATGAAACTTTCTTCAATGAAAATGTCTTCTTCAGACAGAAGACAGTAGTCTGTTTACGATGCACTTTCTTTTTTATCTTGTTAACGAGGGGAAAGAACCGATGCTTCGATCATACTCTTTAACCTTTCCATCCACCTAATGCATCCCTCGTTCCTTCGAAGAGAGACACGGAAAACACAGTCGGGTCCTCTTCTTTCAACTAATTCGCACGAACATCCTTAAGTTGGAACAGAACGATCTCGCGAGTGAAGTTGAAACGAAATTTTGGCAATGTTACACGGTTCTTTCCCATCCTGAACAAAAAAAATAAATAAATAAATAAATAAATAAATAAATAAATAAAAAATAAAAAAATAAAAATTCGTTGGGAGTTTGTCGGAAGTGCGTCGATGAAACAAAATTCGACGCGACTTGCTGGGAGGAATTTGAAATGACGCTGTTGGTGGCGTTCGATCGCGCATCGATCGAGTATTTGGAAGGCTTGACCGAATCGAAATTCGAACGAAAATCGAGAGGGTTAACATGCGAGGCAGGAGTGAAACGAAATTAAACGATTCGTAACACGTTGCCACGAACGCGCGTGCCGTTAACAGTCTGGTAGTTAGAACGCCATTCACTGCTCGATTCGAGCCATTCTAGGATGAGTTAACTTTCTTGGTAATCCGGGTCACGAACGAGCCCTGCCGAGCGATGGCTGCCTATGAGAATTACGAGAACAGAGGCGAGCCGAAAAGGAGGAAGAGTAACCGGTCTGTGCGTAACGTTTAATTCCCAGCGCCACGCCGTGTCATCGTTTCAATCGTTAGAGTTAGAGTTGCAAAGACCATCGAGAATGCTGGGAAAGAGTACGGCGACGAATGAGCGAACTAGCAGGTACCGAGCGATCGCATCTCTGGACGGTTCATCGTTCTTGTCATCGAATCGGTAGTTTCAGGAATCGAGTATTCGCTCTCAGGGCGAAACGTTCCTCTATTTTGAGAAGACAGGTACGTACTGCTATATAGAAAGCTGAAAGGTCCGACGCGAAATCGTCCAACGATCGTCGGGAATCCACTAGTTCTCCTAGATAGCTTTCGCAGAACAGTTTCCAGTGATATTCGTCTCGGTTTCGGGAACTGTAAGCAAGACTTCCCATTCGGAGTACCCGTCGAGCCGTGAGCCGGCGTTTAGCGGCGAATGCAAACAGCCGATGCGTGGGATCCCTCGGCTGCTACGGCTGCTACGGCTGCTACGGCTGCTACGGCTGCTACGGCTGCTACGTCTGCTCGTTCCTCGACGCGCTGACCCGAGTGTATCGACATCGAGGTTACACGGAACCACATGCCAGTGCGGTCTCTCTTTGTGTGCACCAGTGGTGGCAGTGTAGCCCGGCTCGCTCTATACTCGGCGAACTTAATTTCCCCAATTTCGACCGCGCTTCGTCGACCACACGATGCAATTTATACCGAGCAACCCCTTCCAGCGTATACCACGGTAATATCTCGAGAGGTCGTGTGCGACGATTTAGGGGGTTTGGACCTATCGCGTCGCAGCTGCATCTCTACTTGTACCTGTGCCTCTACCTGACCTGCAACTTCACCCGCACCTGCACCTGCATCCTGAAAGCGGCGCTGAAAACTATCGTTTCTTCTCATTTTTCCTATTCTTCCTCCCGTTTTAAACGATTCTCCCACGAAGGTTAAGAACAAGCTAGGTGTCCGTCCATCGAGATCGTTTCGATCATCGACCATCCCTGGGACGATCTTTGATCGTGGTTCGTCGCTTGCTGTTTTCCACTTATCGCACGTTCCTTGGCTCCCGCGACTCGCGCAACCACCAATTTCTTACCCTTTATCCTGCGTCACGACATTGCGCGCTCGAACGCAACAGCGAAGGGTCGAGTTTAGGGGGTTTCCAAGAAAGAAACTTCGAAATTTCTCGGAGCTACTACACACGCCGAGATCGACGTGACCGACAAGCCTTATCGGAGGAATCCAAAGGCAGGGATCTAGTCGGTAAACAAGCCCGACGTTCGTTCGGATCTGATTAAGGGTTTACGGGGAAAGTAATACACCTAACGAGGCGAAGCACGTAATTACGCAATGGCGTGTTAGGAAAGTATACCCTTCAGCGCGAGTCATTCGGTCGCGTTCGTTCCTTACGCGACAGTTTCAGTGCTCCGCGTCGATTCTGCTGTCGTTACCAGTCGACAAACACGATCAACGATTCGACCAGAAAAACAGAAAAGAAATGCTAGATTGCGAAAGAAGAGGAGAAACAGGGCGAGGGTTCGCTAAGCCTCTTAGCATATTTCGTCCAACTTTCCTATTATTATTACGACGTCTATTTTTATTGTATTAATTATCCCTTGATCCTCTTACGAAGTTCGAATTAATTGGTTATATTATAATGGGAGAGAACGCGAACGCGAAGCCCAAAGCGAACGATGAGAAAAGATGGCCGAAAGAACAAAGGATACGGAAAGAAGAGAAGGGTGAGAAAAACGCAAAACTGTTTGGCTTACCACCAACTTTCACGACGATTCTTGGCTGAGGAGTCTCTCGAGTCGATTCCCCGAGTAATCTCTCCTCGGTTTAATGGAACCAGGCCACGAGTGGGTCCCGAGTCTTCTTAAATTTTTGCCACCGTTTTAGAGGTAAGCGTTCGCGTGGCTAAACGATCGCACGAATCGAAGAAGAACTCTGTCGGTTGAACGAGAAACGAGCCAAACGAGCGAAACTATCGAAATGCACACGCCACGGTTAATTACGTTACGATCAATAGACGCGTAATGGATCGCGTGATTTCGCCGAATAAAAATCACTTTTTTCCCTAGAAAGGTTCCGTTCTATGATACCGTCGCGCATAATACACGTTGTTTTTCATCCAAGCATTTTCACGCGTCATTTTCATCGCCAATGTAATCCACCCAGTGTATGCTTTTTACACGATTCGCTGCGTTTCACCGACTAATAATTCTTCCAACAAAATGTACCAATCGACTTTTACCTTCCCTATTCACGCGTGTTTATTACCCGAAGCGTCACGCAACAAGTCTAATTCTTTCAACAGTTTCCAGAACGACGTGCAACAGGAAGATGAGAAGTTGGAATTGTCCACCCGTGGCACCCAACCGAACAGAGAGAGTATAACTATGACGACTTAACTCGGACTGCCAATTATTCAACCAATCGTGACGATCTATCTGAATTTAGACGTTACTCTTATCCGTCACTGGTACCGCGAGTAGACGACTACGGTCAATTTCTCATCTCCCTAAAGTAGCTGTTATTACCCTTGTTTAACATTATCGACGATTCGAACATCGAGTTCGGAGAGAGAGAGAGAGAGAAACGTAAAATGGAGCGGTACAAGAGAAACGGATGCTTTTCCAGAACGAGGAATTCTCTCGACCTCTTGGCTCGGTCCGCGAGAGCTTGAGCCGGTGTACTTGCTATCTGATGGTAAGATAATGTAAACTTATGCGAGGCACGCCCGACACTCCGGCACCGAACCCCGCGCGTACAGCCAAGCACCAAACTTTGCCGGGTTTAAATATATCACCTCCACCATTACGGTTTAACCATATGCTCCTGCATCCCACTCACCCATCCTCTACTACCACTCCTGTTACTACTACTATATCTGCTGTCCGTCCCATTCGAACGTACGACGCCCCTACACCTACCGTCTCGATCCCTTTCGAGTCGTCCGACCTGCATCCCTTATATCCCTTATATCCCTTGCAGCCCTCTGCCCGGATTTAGATACGACCTTCCCTCTCCTCTGACTAAAAACAAACCAACTAATCGAACCCTTTCTGCGCGAATGCCAACCATTTGCGTACTATAAACCCAATTCGCGTTGCGTTCCTCGAACCTTAGAAATCTCGAAGAGAGCTAAGGAAACTCATCGCTCTGGTTTCGAACGTTCTCGTTCAACAGTCCATAGGGGAAAGCGTAGAGGCGTACATAAGGATGTACACAGGTGAACATATAATATATCGTGGAGCGTGTCTCGCATCGAGGATTGAGTTATTCGCACGTTTATATACGTATTACGATTAATTAGAGGCAAACGGTAATCGTCGCGGGGAATGCCTTAGCTGGCGTATGCGTGGTGGGCGGCCGCATCGGAGTCACGTACAAACGCAGCCGACTGTAATTTTGCGCTATCATCGCGGTACACCTACCTAATATCTACCATGCGTCCAGTTATCAAGCACGAATACCCTCGGCCATGTACAATAGATATCTTTCTGCGAACAGTAACGCCAGCGTTGGTTCTCTGCTCCACACCGAATTCTAACTCTGATTCTGAATCTGATTCTCAAAGGGGTTAATCATCGATCGCTCTTGTTAAGCCACGATTCGATCGAGGAACAAGAAAATAGTTAAAATTTATAGGTTTAACTAAAAAGGAAAAAGGAAAAAGGAAAAAGGAAAACGACACTTTTCACCCTGGTAAGTGGAAAGGTAACCGACCAAGTCTTGTATACTTTAACCTAACCTTTCGTATTAGTTGTCGAAGCTCCTATATTTTACGGTCGCGTTTACGCGGTCACGCTATTCGCGTTCTCGTTCATAAATTAATCCAGAGTTTCGTTGCGCGTCTAAATCGGAAAGAAAGAAATTAATGAGCGCGCTTCCGTAACTTAATCTTTCCGACCTACAGATGGAACGAGGGGAAGAGACGGTGGTCCTTGGAATCGGTGGCCTTCTCGATACCTTCCAGACGAATTATCGTTTTTCCGGATCATTAATCGACCGTGCCATCGTCTGCCGCCTCATCGACGAGATAGCGGAATCCAGATCGAATTTAATCGCAAATACGTCTCTGTGTACCCTCTCGACGTGTTTACACCGCGAGATCGGCTCTAATCGAATCGAACCACCAGGACGAACCACGAACGAGACGATTCGACGATCTCCGGAATTCCAGAAACGGGTCACGAATCCGTCGAGTCGCAAGCCAGCCCGATGCAATTTACCGGATAAATTGTCGCGGTAAATAACCACCCTCTCGAGAAACCAAAATGTTTCTCGTGTCGTCTTCGCTCTCTTCCTTTTCCCATTCCCATTCCCATTCTCATTCCCATTCCCTCTACCTCACCCTTGCCCCTGTCCTTCCGCTAGTCCTCCAGCTCTTCGTCGTTAACGCGCGAAACCGGATGTAGACGAGGATCGTATCAAGAATAAGACGAGAGAGCAGGGGCGGGGGTCGAGTTATTGCATACTGACAGAGACAGATTGCAGCTGGCGAATTAATCGGTTGTTTTTACTCGAGAATTTGCTGCTCGAGAAGGTTTCGTCCAACCTCGCTTCCAAACAAACCCTATCACCCGGGACAAGACTTGTTCTCTTAACGTCGTGTCACGTAGACCAAGTAGCGCGATAGATGCCGGACAAACGATATTACGTCGCGATAAGCGATAATCCACGTCGAGCTACGGTGGAATGGCTTAATTTCATCGAAGAAGACAGATCCAGGAACCAGGTGTGCTTATCGTCCCGTCCATCGACGCCTTGCTTATGCACAGGTCCTTCAATTTTATCTATTTATCCATATATCTATTCGTTCATTTATTTGTTTATTTATTTATTTATTTATTTATTTATTTATTTATTTATTTATTCGTTCGTACGTTCGTACGTTCGTTCGTTCGTTCGTTCATTTATTTGGTCGATGTTGATGAAAACCGAAATTCGTTGGTATTGAAAATTTGCTTTTCGCGCCTCACCTTCGTCATTTAATCCCCAATTTGAACGAGCTGCCAGCACCACGAGCGATCGCTTTCGCCTCCATCCACCCTCCCGACGAACCTTGTGAGCGCAGATTGACGTAATCCCGCTTCAATGACGCACCAACGTAGCACCGTATAACGTCGAAACCGCCGATCGCTCTGTTGCGGGCTGCGGTTGCTCGTTAAAATAAAACCATGGTTTGTCGAGCCGCTGCGCGATTGATCCGGTTTTCGCCGCAACGAAACACTGTCGCGAAGCAAACTCGATCCCAATACTTCGGGACTTTATCCACTGTTAACCACCCGAGAGAAGCAGAGAGGAGGAAAACAAACGACACGATCGAGCTGGCGAGCTCGCGTTTCAGAATTCGGTCGGAGGAACGGAACGGATCAATTTGGAAAGAAAGCTCGTTTAAGGGACTTCCGCGAGGAATGCGCGAAAGGCGGAAGTCAAATGCCGAATACCGAGCAACAATCTTGCTCGCCACCGGTGATTACGGTCGCCGTTAAATCCCGTCTCCATTAAAAGATCGTTAAACCGAGGAGCTGAGACAGAAGGAGGTGCAAAGAACTCCTGCGATACGGCGGACGAATAAAAAGCCGGCGCACGTCGCGCGCCGTTACCCTCTTCTTCCGACCAATACAATGTTACTTTCTTCCTTCGTACATCTTCGCGTCGTTCGTCATCTCCGTACAATTAGTTATCGTTATTCTCATCTTCAACGATCGTTCGCATTTTTAGGTTCACAGTCCGATGCATCCGTCGAGTCTCGTGCGATTAAAATCAACCGGAGAACACAAGTTTTGGGTATAGGTGTTTTGTTGTTATCTGGGAAAACGGATCGTGTTTCTTGCGACGTAACGCAAAACGCGCAAGTTCGATACACGACACACGACACACGACACACGACAGACGACAGACGACAGACGACAGACGACAGAGACACGTACGAGTCCGTGCCGCGACATCTACCCCTTCGAAATCCTCGCTGTCCTGGAAATCCTTTAATTTAACCACCAAAATTAGACATCTCGAACTGGCAGGCAGGTTTTGCGTCAAATTTCGACCCGAGTCAATTCCAGCGTCCGCTTTGAAACTTGCCTGCCCCTCGAGGGTTTCTCCCGCAATACCGTAGGTATTTGGAGCTTTTGGAAAGTTGAAATTTTCGAGAGGCGCGACGTCGGGAGAATGCTTGATGAAAATCAACCTAAAACGACCAACCTATGCTAGTAGCGTCGATTTACGATTCCATCGCGTAACGAGCAACGTTCGCCGTAGCAAGAAGAACGTAACCGGAGCGGAAAAGCCGGAGGTCGATATTAATGACATCGAGCGCGCTTCGGTGTAGCAAACATATAACATCCAACCATGTAGCACGATTAAATTACGCATCGATTCTTCCACAACGACACCGTCTCGGTTCGAGGAACGTGCCCTGGGCGTCTTCTGTGCAATATTGAACGTCGTCGCTAATTACCAAGTGAATTTACGATTCCGATTCCGATTCCGATTTCGATTTCGATTTCGATTCCGATTCCGATTCCGCTCATTTTCTCCATATCTGATCGGTCGATCCGGGGAACAGTGTTGTCGCGAACTCGCATCCTTTTCTCGCTTTCCCATTCTTCAAAAATTGTCAAATTCTTTACGAAAGAAAGCGTGGAACCGAGATCGCGACCAATCGTAAAACAAAACGCAATCAAGCCCGGAAAAGAGGAACGATGCCCATCGATGAACAATGTTGGAGCTCGAATACTTCGTTCGTACCGACGCGACGCTACGCCGCGTTCAACGTCGTTTCCTTTCTACGTTTTCCCGCACGATTCACTCGACAACCCGCGAAATTACAGTCGAGCTTTCAACGCATCGTTTACGTAATCTGTGCTAGACCGTGCATCGATCGCGCATCGACCGAAACGCATCGAACGTATTGAAAATTGGTGTCAATCGTTTCCAAGTTTCGACGAGGGTTGGTGAGAGCACGATCATTTAGAACGAGCTCGATGGGAAAACGGTATAAACAGCAGGAGAAGTCGGTGCGCATAGAGCGAACCGGTCTGTTCGCGTTTGATGAATAGGAATCGTAGGAAATCAAGGAACAGTCGGTTGGTCGTTAAAATCAGCGTGTACGTTTAAGCTCAACCATCGTCGAACTTGTACGAGAACTCGTGCAACGTATAGTTCCATACCTTCCGGTGATCATTTGTCCGATACGAGGACGTACCATGTTTTCCAAACTCTATGAACGTAGAAAAGGGCGCGACGGTCTATCTATACAGCGTGTATCGATGCTACGCGTATCCGAGAATCCTAAATATTCGTAGACGCGTTTGGAACCAAGGATGGGGGATGGGATCGAAATTCGATCCTTGGCAATCCCGTGTAATTTCTTGGCGCGCGACGCATCCGCAGAATTTCCGATGGTAACCAACCATCGCGTTATCCGGACGTTATCCGGACTATCGCGTACTGCTGAGAATTAACGAAAAGAGCGAGAACTGGTAGGAGCGATTCCGATCGAAAAGTGACCACCACCCTTTCCATCGGATCCCTATAACGCGATCCGTCCTCACAGATACCCTCGGAAATTAGGCGTTTCATGTTTTCGCTCCTTAACAATTATACTCTTTACGATTCGCTTGAAATCGCTTGAAATCGTTTTCGTTTGGAATCGTTTGGAATCGTGCGAGGGCTCTGAGAAATTTTGCACGGCCATAATCTCGCGCAATTATTCATATTTTATGACGGTTGTATAATTGACGCCGTAAAACGTACATTAGTTATCCTTCCAATTCTACCGTCTCTCTTTTCCAGCCACCCCGCTTTCGTTGGTTTTATCGATTCGGCTCGATATTCAGGTTTTCCTTCTCTTAGCAAAATGACACCTGCACGGATACGCGTATCCGTGGTAAAAATTACCGTAGAAAATTAGCCAATGTCCCGAGGGATGGGACCCTCTCTCGATTCTCCGTTTGTAAACCAGAGAATATTCGGAATGTTAGGAATAACAGATTCTCGGAGAACGATGCGTCGATCAAAGACGAGAGGAGTGCGGTTGGTTGTATTTAACATCCCGTTTCACGAACTAACTTTGCTCCATGTATATACTAATCTTGCGTCTTCTCCTTTTCCTTTTCCTTTTCCTTTTCCTTCTCTTCCTCGCAGCACCTCTTCGAATTTCCCTTCCGAACCACCTCTCTTCTTCCTACGATCTGCGATGGAGGAAAGCTATTAATCACGGTGCAGCCAACGGCAAGTTGCGCCACCCAGAGATAAGCTTTTTACCGTCCAAGTATCGCGGTTCTTGGGCTCTTGGGCTGTTGGGCTGTCGGGCTGTTGGGCTCTTCGGCTCTGGCACACTTACGATACGCGCGATCGCTGGCTCGGTCTTTTCGTCGAGGTTGTGCGCCAACGAGCCAACCAATTAATCCACGACTACCGTTTACCGATCACCACCGATTCTCCGTGGCTAGAAAACATCGAGAACCCTCAAACCCGGCCGGACTTTCCGACGCAGGTCCGAGAAGGCGTATCGACCGAGGTTCGTGGACGAGTAGCAACGTTGAAAAGGACTATACGACTACTACGATGGGTATGGAAAAAGACCGAATCTCACCGATGCGATTTATGTGGCCGACGTTTGTATCGTTTCCTCTCATTAATCACCAGAACCGAAGAAAGGATGTAGGAAAGATTTCGCTCCTTCGTTAATCGGATAATCGTATCGTTGGTGTAACCTTTGCACGATTATAGCGAAGACCAAAATCCTATCAGATGTCAGAGCTTATTCCGATACTTTAGCGTCCTTTCGATGTTTCCTTTTACCATTGACCTTTTCCTTGGAATCCTCCTCCATCTGGGTTTCACCACGGGCTAATGTTTCGTATTCCGAATCGTCGGGTGTAGCTTAATGTCTACCTATTTCGATGCATACTATAATACGGTGTTCGCTTTCGATTCAAGATCTTCCGGTGTTACCCGGAGACTGTTATAATCAACTCAACTTATGATCGATAAACAGCAACGAGCTATCGATTAACTTGCGATTAACCTGTGATTAACTTGCGCTAGATCCGACATTGATCGAGGTGTCGTTGCCAGAGAATTAGACGTCTCGAAGGACAGTCGGAAATTTTCATTTCCTTCCGGCGGACGAGCCGGCGCGCGGCGCGCGGCGCGCGGCGCGCGGCGAGGCGATCGCGCGGCCGTGGTCGATATTAGTCGGCGGATGTCAACCGAATGGATTCCCTTCCGGCTGTTATAACAGTAGCGTGACTCCCGCGCCCGAGGGATCCCTGTATTCATATTTAATCTCTTCGTGCTCGTACGCTCTTTGACCGGTGATTACCGGAGGCGCTTCTCGTTATCATATATCTCGGTGTCGTATTTGTTTATTACGCGATGCAACGAGCACCAGCGCGTAATGCGAAACGACGCAGCGCTGCGGATTTTAAATTATGTCCGTCAGAGATACAGAAGAAACACCGAGCAGCATCGGTTAATCCTATGGAATACGATAGGAGACAACGAAACGCGACGCGACGTTTCGATACTCCCTTACGTTAATCCGCGGCCAAGTTCGACCCCTCTGTTCTTCTCTTTCTAACCGAGACGAGAAACCAAAATGGTGTCGTAATCCATCAAACATTCTTGCCTCGATCGAAGAAAAAGAGTATCGCACTCACGATCGAGTCGCTGCCGATTACCAACCAACGATGAAAAACCATTGCCGCTAATCAAACGATAAACGATAAACGATAAACGATAAACGATAAACGTGATAACGATAACGATAACGATAACTATAGGTATAAGTATAATATAGGCTATGACTCGGTTCGAGGGTAGAAAGTTTGCTTTAAAATTCATTAAACAGTGCCGTGTCCGCGAGTTCTCCAGTCTAGGTCGTAAATCGTAACGAGGCCAACAGCCAGAGGATAATTACGTGGAAAAATCTTGACAAGAATTACCACCTTACCGGCGAAATTCCAACAAGGGGGAAAATGGAAATTGGTGGAGTAAGAGGAATCTAAAAAATCGACTTCGTTATCGTAACCCGTGAATATCGGAATTATTAAAATCTTTTTTCCCCTTCCAAACGGTCCTTCTTTTTCCACGATCCACTTTAATTTACGAGCGGAAGCGAAACGGTCCGGCATTAACGTTACTCATTCTGTATTCTCAACATCGACGTCATAATTCACGATGATAAATTCGCGTTAGCATCGAACGCGCGCTTTAACACCCGCGTCCCCGTTTTTCCAGACAATGAGGAGGAACTCGAGAAGAACGACGCTGCTCGTCTCCGCTGGGAATTCCGGAAGCGTACTTTCTTACAAATGGAAAACTGCTAGCGCGCCTTTAATCCCACCCGGGATGCGGGACGAACGATTCTTTACCGCCACCGTGCGAGTAAGCTTTGGTTCTCTTTCTCTCCAACGATCGTTCCGCGATCCACCAACGTCTCTACGAATCCCTTGCGTGTCTCGACGAAAGAGAAAAAAAAAGAAAAAAAGAAAAAAAGATCAAGGAAAAGAAAAAGAAAAAGAAAAAGAAAAAAAAAGCAAGGAAAAACTTGAAGGTTGAACGGAAAAATCGTCGGAGACGGTTTCGTTGAACGAAACGAGGATTAGATCAGATGAGAGCAATCTCTCTCGTCTCGAAGAAAGGAGACTAAACGCCGGTTCCGCGAGCAACGCGATATTTTTCCTACTTTCTATCGTTGGGTGTTAAAGATCAAAGAACCAGTTTAACCAGCGATCGTGCAAAACGAACAGAACGGTGGATGAAACAAACAAAAAGGATGGTCGTCATCGAGTAAACAGGATTTCGAAAGAATACGAATTTCCATTTCTATCTACCGGCAGAAGATCTTGAGCGACGGAAGCTACACGCGTAGACATCGTAACAGGATCACCGTCGTCGCGATATAAATGTAAATGATAGAAGGAAGCTCGAGAGAGGAATCGCCGGTGTGTAAGTTGGTCGGTTGGAGAGAGGAGAGGAGAGGAGAGGAGAGAGAGAGAGTAACGAACAGGACGAGAGATCCCGTTTCTCCTTGCTGTTCCCTCTTATTAAAATATCCAACATGATTACTGCAGACTTGGCAACTATGATAGAGCGACTCCAAGTTGAGTTTGCGAAGCACCGGTTCGCCTCAGCATTTGCCGTGGCCGCTACGAAATCTTCGATCGTCCTTTCTCATCTCTTCCTTTCCTTTTCTTTTCTCTTTCCTCTTTTCTACTCTTCCGTCTCTACTGGTCCCACGCAGATCATCATTTTCCAGGGAAGCTGTTAAGCAGACAAAAGATTCTTGTTCCAGAAGGGACGACAAACCAGTCGGCAGGATTCGTTGGACACCCGCGAGGAATCTTGGCCAAATATCGTGCTCGAACGGTACCGGTAAATATCGAAAATAATTGTAAGATGCGTCGTCCGTTAATCTTATTCTGGTTCAAAGGGTGCAAAGTCCTCGATACGAGGAAAATCGNAAAGAAAGAAAGAAAGAAAGAAAGAAAGAAAGAAAGAAAGAAAGAAAGAAAAGACCAGAATCTTCGTCGACCGTTTCGGAGGCAGCTCGCTTCAGCACACGTACACGGCTCGACACATTCGCGCGAGTTCAGGAACCACGCGGCTTACCTGAGCGCGTGTAAATTATGTCGGTCTAATCGAATCGACCTCAAAGATTTATTTCCTACCGTATTGCCGCCATTCGCTTCCGGCCTATCTCGTTCGAGATCGACACTGCACCCGTCGACCTTCGTTTCTCACAGCTCCAACTTCCATTGCTTCCATTTCGAAACACGGTGCATCCGGCGAAAACTTTTTGACAAATCGTCTCGCTGTACATCATCCCAATATCGAATACCGACTCGATCGCATTCTAACCCACTGCCGCTCTTTCATTCTCTTCTTCTTATATACCACCATACCACCTCTGTAACTTGTCTCGCATCGTTTTCCCATTTAAACTCGACTGTCAAAATCACTTATAGGTATCCTTCACCGTTTCATCGAAGCATGGGGTAGATAGAAGTAAACTCCACGCTCTGAATTTTCTCCATCATCTTTAATCCTTGAAACCTGTTCGGAATATCAAACGAAGAAACTCGAATATCCAGTTTGATTTTCTGCCTCCTAGCCGTCGAAAAGTTGCTCGGAGCGTAGAGGAAGTCGACGGTGGAATCTACGTAACTCGGACGTGCGAGAGAGACAGAGAACAGGCGGTTCTCTTTGGTTCTCATTGTTCATCCGGTAGATAGCGAAACATACTGGGATGCTGGAAGGAGCAGGAAGCAAGAGGAGGAACGAGGTGTAGTCGAGCAACACCAGATATGTGTTAGGGTGCACCATTGTCCCGAGAAACTCCGGATTGCGACGCTTACAATACGACGATTGTTTCTACCTTTGGCGTACCGAACGGGCTGCCACCTCCGCTACCTTCGCCACCTTTCACCTCCGTTACCCTCCCACCCTCCTTCCGTGTACCATTGCTACGTTCCAGCCTCGTGTCGAAAACTATTAAATTCCGTATTAACGTTACCCCCGTCTTCTTGGTCCCGTTCTCCCTCGAGTCTGTACACGCAGTCGCTGCGACGCAAAGTCGAACAACGGCACTCGAATTAAAATTGGAAAGTCGATGGCGCCCAGACTGTATCGTTTCGATAAGATGATCGATATCGCTAGTACCGTCGTCTGATAATTTAGTTAACTCGATTCGTTCGTCTCTGTTTTTAACAAGCTGACAGTTAAGAATTTTTAAGAATTTTAAAACTAAAACAAACGAAACGATTTGTTTTTGAATTACGTTTGCGAAACCAGTCACAGAACCGTCATCGTTTTACTTTACGGTCAAGACACGTCGCGTTACACGATTACACGATTACACGATACAGTGTTTGGCCAATACGGTCTAGTTTGGCAACCCTGTCTTTGACACCGTTTCTACGATGCTCTTAAAATAGGCTGTATTAATCGAAAGTAAAGGTTCCGTTGTCGTGGACATATGGGCGGTAAGGTGAAAATCAAAGGAAACGCTAATCAACGACGGTTCATAGTTACTCATAGCTACTCATAGCTACTCATAGCTACTCATAGCTACTCGGTTACTCCCTCTTTTCGACGATTACGTTTGCGACGGATCGTACCGCACGCGAGTGTTGGCCGGAAACGCGTCGAGTGACAGCCCTCGGTGTTCCTCGTTCACCACTCCCTCTCAATTTTACGTCCCGTTTCTGTGCACGCGTACTCGCGTGTGTTTGCGTTCGTCCGTGTGCTTGTGTGCACGACCAACCACCCATTAGTAAGATTGCTACCCCTGCCGATGAGGCTACATTATATAATAGTGGTAGTAGTAGCCCTTCGATCGAGCTTAATGAAATTGCTTAGAAAACAGGACCACCCTGGCACGTATTTACGCGTGCAAAACAGTTGGGGTTTACGGTGGCGCAAAGAACCTTGGCGTTTTGCGAACAAAAGGGACCTTAAATGCGCGTAGATCGCGACGCTTTTCCTTCAAAATTTACGCTTCACCGAATCCGTGGTAACAGGGAGTGCGAGGAAAGCTGTAAGTTTTCTCAAATAAAACGACGTCGTAAAGTCTCGTTAAGTCGGCAGCAAACTACACCGCGGAATCTTTCGTCGTTTCACCATCGTATCGTTCCATCGTTGGTTCTTCGTAGAATCGATGCTTCCCGAATGGGCCAAGAGTGTTCCGACGGTTTAGTTTTTTGTCTTTTCTTTACCGTTTCGAGTTTCGTCGGTCGACAGAAACAGCAGAGGCAGCAGAGACGAGATCTACCGACAAGTTTGGTAGACAGAAAAAGAAACGAGGAACTCGATACGTCGCGAAGCATCGCGATCGAATTGGTCTCCAAAAATGAAACGTAAATGTTGGACCACGTATAGTACGTGTACGTATCAAACCTCGCGTAATACGACAAGTTCAGTTTTAGCCAACGCAACGGCTCTGAGCGATCGAAGGAAGGTGACGACGCGCAGCCGGGTCGCGGACCCAAAGTCAACCCGTACGATATGTATTTTATCGCGAAGAAAGAAACGAGGCCAGTTTCTCGCAGAACGGCGCAAACGTTTCCGTGAATTCGAGTTGCATGCCAACGCGAACATGGAGGTGGAAACGACCGATGGTAGGAGGCAGTCTCTATTGACCTCCTTGGTCGGTGCATTCACCGGGCTAAAAATGTACGGCCGCTCTCGAGAACGTTATGCTTCGTGGCTACGAAATCGCCACGCACCAATCCTTTCTTACTTTGAAAAGTAAGCGAGAACAGTTTTAGGAATACCATTTCATCGATCGTCTAGCAATCTCGAACGGAAGCATCGCCCATTTTAAAGTAACCTCGGATCGAACCAATTATACGGTGGAACAAAGCTTCCCGTAAAAATGATCGTAAATAGCGTGGACAGTGTTACGATTCCCTACCACTGCCTCAAACACCGACTCGAGGTTGCGGCGAGTTTGGCCACCAGCCAAACTCAGCTCTGGAAAGGCAATGGCAAAGGATAAAGGAGAGATGGTATCAGAATTAAGACCGATCAACAATTTCACCCACCTTTTTTTCTTCTTACAAAAGGAAATTAAATATCAAGAGTTCAGTCAATTACGAACAATCTGTCTCGAGGTGTTTCCCGACGAAAACGCTAGAGCTAATGGACCAGGGATTCTCCATAGAATTTAAGAGACGCCGGAAAAATATCGCCTTCCCTCCCCAATAATATCCCCCGGTCACTGTCCAGGATATAAATGTGAATTAACCCTTTAGCGAGGTGTGACTGGCGCAGAAGGGACGACCGAGATTTTCCCCACGAGACGGCAAAACGAACGATGGAGAGTTCGTTTCCTGGAGACCGGCTGGCCTCTGGTTCCAAAACTCCGCTCTCTGAGCCAGCTCGCTAAGTGATACGAATGCTTTCACCGATTCTGTACTCGTTGTTAAACTATACTTAACGTTGGTACACAGATGTTTTCCGGTCGAGCTTATATCGCAAAACATTGAAAAACATTCCCAAGGTAACCGTAGTAACTCCAAGATAGAACTGCAGAGAACGAGTATTCTGCGGCTCAATCAACTTCGTGCGACCATTTTATACTATTTTTTTCCTTTTCCTTCCTTTTCTTTTTTGTTCTTTATTCTTTTCCTTTCTATGATATAATATTTCGACTCCTGAGATTTGTCGATCGTTTTAAAGACGAGAACCGTTCTCATCGACGAAATTTCACCGAACGCGAGAGGGTGATCGAATGATCGGACATTCATCGTAACCCGATGTAGTCTCTCCAAAGGAATCGTCAACAGTACTGGCAACAGCGGCGACGACGACGACGACGTTCATCGTTAAAACGACGCCTCTGGCACTTGGCGATGTTGTTGAAGAGAGGGTGGGGCGTGTTGGGGAATATACGCAAACCAAACTAGCTTCGCATCCTGGTTGGTAATGTACTGCGATGCGGTCTGCTGGGACCGCCAGGGCCTCGCTCTATTCTAACCGAGTACCTTATCTACGAATGCACGTTGCTACATACGTGGCTTCGCTCCGCGCGAAATGGATTCACGCGTTCTTCTCTCCTCCGCCTCCTATAATGGACCCAAAGATTCCATACAAGCTACTAGGTCTGTTTGCCGACTTTGCGCATACATTTCCTTACGCAAATACCCCCGCGGTAGTGCGGACGCTTTGATACGAGGCAATATAAAAAAAAAAACAAAAAAAAAACAAAAAAAAAAAGAATGGAAGAAAAAAGAAAAAGAAAAAGGAAAAAAAAAAGACTTTAAAGATCGCATTCCATCGCAGAACGATCCAGTCACGAAGAAATTCGTGTCATAAATTGCGCCCGTTCCTTCGTAGGTGTCGCGTCTCTAAAATG
This sequence comes from Ctenoplectra terminalis, assembly GCA_019453375.1. NCBI lineage: Eukaryota > Metazoa > Arthropoda > Insecta > Hymenoptera > Apidae > Ctenoplectra > Ctenoplectra terminalis. The sequence goes on along the minus strand of SMSQ01026167.1, from coordinate 82,660 downwards.
CTGGATCGACGTTTTGAAAACTGGCACCGACGTAACAGGGAGCGATCGGCGTACGGTGACGAGCGGTTCACCCCCTTCCGTTACTATATCGCTTCGACGTTTCGCGAACGTTTTTTCAGCCTCGGTCTGTCACCGAAGAAACGAAACGGAAGACGAGCCAAAGAACGAACGGTCGGTAAAAGAAACGTACCGCTAATCGTGCCCGTCCCATTTTCAGCTTCGGAGCTAACTCGTTTCGAACAGAAACATTCGCTTCGTACAACGAGGGTAAATCATGTCGAAATGGTAGTACACACCTATACACACACATATGCACGGTACTATATCCATTTCACTCGTGACCGAAAACGACAGAGTTCTTCGCCAAGATCTCACTTCTAGCCGCTCAAATGCACGAAACTCCTTTTAACAGCCACGAAGTTTCAACGGGGACAGGACGCTTTTACTGGATCGCGTGGAGAAACACCGGAGAAAACAATTTAAAGCGCAATACTACGCTCTTCCGAGTTATACGGCTTCGTTACGTTTTACGATTTACTGGTGCTGATATTACGTTCGCTATTGGCTATTTATTAGAAGCGCGAAATACCCGGACATGGTACGATGTATCCAACAATAAGCCAGAGAAGAGTTTAAAGACACGGTCGACCAGCAAAGACCAAGAGACGTTACGGCAGACCGTAATAACGACGTAACGACGTAACGACGTAACGACGTAACGAGGTAACGAAATAACCAAACAACGAAACAGCGAGTTGTCAGATTTAAGTAAAATCGTCTTTGAAAACAGTAAGTACGACGATGGACGATCGAGCACGATGAAAGGGAAAAAAGGATCGTTATTTTGTCGAGTCGATCTCGACCGGTCGACTAGGAAAAGACGAAACATCGAATACTTTTCGGATAATTTATCGCAACGTCGGTTGCGCAGGTGGGCGCCGTACGGCGAACCCTTTAGAGCGCAAAGGACGGGCAAAACAGGGGCGCGGCCGAGGGTTTCCACATTAAATTATAAAGTCAAAACCGTAGCGGGCGGAGATGATATAAATGCGACTATTATACCGAGCGAGAGCGGAGAGGGGACACGGTCGATTCCCCGTTAGCTTCTGCGAGTCTGCCACGAAACCAGCGGTAACCTCTTCCGTCTCTTCGCCGAAACGTTCATACCGTGGACGCGTAGACCCGGCGTATACGATAAGTGTTTGAAATATTGAAAGCTGAAGCACAACTACTCGTCTTTCTGGTGGTCGCCAATAGCGAAGAGGAGGCAAAGAGTGCGTTGGACGCGGCATAATGTTGCCATTTATACGGTAGCTGCCTCGCTGCTACGCTCCGTGAATAAAATTGCGAGAGACCCGTCGAACCCACAACCCACAACCCACAACCCACAACCGGTGGCTGAAAAGGGAACGATGTCGTAGTTGATATGCGCGTCGATTCTTCCCAGCCGTGTACCACGATTGATATCTTGTATTTCGTCCTTGGACGTTTCACTCCACACCGTTTATTAAACATGGGTCAAGAACCGAAGAAGATCGTCCAACGGATTTTCTTTCAATATCGGTCATATTTTCCTATTCGCATCGCCTTCGTTGTTTCTTCTTTCTTTCTTTCTTTCTTTCTTTTTTTCCTTTTCTTTTTCCTTCGATACGAGAGAAACACTGATCCTCTGTGCCAATGACAAACGAAATTCCGTTCGTATATGTATCTGTCGCGGTCCTCCAACGATTAATCATCGAGAAAAGTCGATCTTCGTCGCGTAACGAAATTCGTGCAACGAAGCAGTTCAATTAATCACTCGACGGCAGAGCCCCTCCAGGCAGGTATATCGATGAATCAATTAATTAGCCGTACCGTTCGATCGACGAACGCAAAACACGTTCAGTGGTCGAGTAGGTAACGTCGCTTCCAGACCGCGAATAATTCTCCTACTATCGTATCGCATCGCATCGTTCGAGTCTCGATCGGAAAGGATCTATGGCGCGTTTTAGCTCGGCTCGACCAAGGTAGCTTGAAAAATAGAATAGAATTCACGGTGCGAATGGAAGCAGGAGACTACTCGCGTCCCCTGGGCGGGGCAGAGACGTTCGAGAAAGGGAAGCGAGGGACACAGCGTATCGGAAATGCCGTAGAAGATATTAAAAGTTCCTCGACAATATGCCAGTCACCTCTCACGGGTTCATTTCGTCTCGTCCTTTTACTCGATCTTCATTTTTTGCTCGAACGTTGACGTTCCAACCAAGAGACGGCGCGACAAGCCTGCTGACTCACCTCTTCTGGATCGTTTAGTATCGCTAAACGCCGTTTGTTGTAGCTACAGTTCCAGCTCGAGCTAGAGCTTCAGCTCCCGTCGTCCAGTCTTTGGTTTCGATGAAAATGTTCTCTCGCCGAGAAAACCGATTCGAACGTGAACGGAGACCGAAAAACGAACGGAAAGACCGTATTATCGGAAGGTAAACGGAAAGATATCGTTGGGTATCGATCGATCGGCACGAGAGGCAAAAGGCTCGGTCGCCGCGTATGCTCGTGGTTATTAATTGAAACGTGGCCATCTAACGAACAGCATCCGTTTTCAACGTATCCTTTTGTCCACCGTTCGTTTTTACGCATTATAATTGGTCGTGCATCCAAGCCTGACCATCCAATTATCAAGCAACATCTTTGCTTGGAATAATTCGAGGCCGCGTATCGGGATCATCGTTCACCCGATATACGCATCACTGATCACCGAATACTTGCTCCATTATTACGCGTGGTATCGTGGCTTCGCGACAACTACGCGGAACGATCTCGTTTAGAACCGATCGAGTTTCCTTTGAAAATCAACGATCCGCGTTAATTAAAAATCGTCCATTCGGCCCTACGTCCGATGGTCGAAAGGTTCGTCTCGGTAAACCAGAACGGAAACACATCGGTGGGTAGCCCTTTTTAATCGTCATTTTCGTACAACTATCGAATCGGTTCTTTAAATTTCGACTTGGACTATAAATGGTGCGTGTACGGAAGCCAGCGGAACAGTTAACGTTCGTACGGTTAACGAAGGCTAGATTTTAAAAAATTGTTCCATAGCATTATTGTCACGGAAAACCACGTACGCGTACACGTTTCGGTGGAACCGATGTTCGGTTTCGTCGCCAGTTTGCCGAGTCCAACGTAGTACCGTGCCGCAGGACTTATAATTCTTCTATGACAAGGACGAATAAACGACGCGTCCGGTACCTCTCCCTCGACGACCACAAAACACGCGCGCGGTTGATTGCCACTGAATTGCCGCTGCGACGCGTTTCGCTCGAGACTCGGATTCCGCGAGAGCCGAGAGATCCTTTCGCGTTCTCGGCTTCCCACGAATCTGTCGTGCAAGTGGAACGAGTCGACGACGAGAGAGACGACCCACTCCTCTGACCTCGTCCCTCGTGTAACGAGTCGTATTCCCGCGGGATATCCTTTCAAGCGATCCCGGCATCGAGACGCATCTATTAACCTTGACGAAGCGAGTAAAAAGATGGTGCACGGTAGGGTACAGGTTCGGTGCTGTCGTTACGACAGCGTTTTACCCAGTTTTTTCAAACGTCGGTACGTCGGTACGTCGGTACGTCGGTACCTCGGGTCGACGAGCAGCCGTGGCTCGACCTCATCGAGATATTAATTTCTTAGTCACTTAACTGCACGCGACGTACGAACGTGTCTATTGATTTTCTCAGACACCCCTCCTTCAACAACCCTCCGTTCCAAACCTCTCTCTCGCTGCACCCTTTCCTCCCCCTTTCGTCTATTTTAACCACCCGCACCCGCACCCGCACCCGCACTCACCACCGAACCGCGTGACGGAGACCCGCCCCTTTACCGGAAGCCATCTCGTTCCCCGCAACACAGCTCTCTTCTCTACCTATTTTCTTGCGTTCTTTGAAGACGAGAAGACCCGCGTGTCCTGTGCAATTCAATTATTGTAATGCGACTCTGCTAGACGACACCGAGTGCCTCGTGGCTATGAAAACTTCCTTCTTCTCTCTTTGTCCCCTTTCGTTTGCGGCTTTCAAAGCGACGGCAAGGAAACGTCCACGAGTCAACCCAGTTCACCGCAGATCGGATCGATCGGATCCAACGAATCGCGACAGCCATTTGTACCGCTCAATCCCCAATTCCTCGCTCATCTTCCAGAGAAAAAAGTTCGTCATAATATATTATTTATTGTTGCGAGAAAATCACTCCCCTATTACAGGTAGGTACGATACATATGTATTCACTGTGTACGCCACCTTTACGCATCCCGTTACTTTTATTCCTCTCTACAACGACTCAAAGATTTTCGTTGGCTTTTGTTCTTCCAAACTTACCCAGACTCCAAACTAAACACAAATGTTTCTCTTCGGTTAATGCCAAGAGAATCAGCCGAGTTTGCCGAGTTTACCGAGTTTGTCGAGTTTGCCGAGTCGGTCACGATCGAGTAATTTCAAACCACAGGGAATAAGTTTGATGGATATCGATATCTGTATTTAAGTTCATGGGGTAATGATTCTTGTTGATCGGATCTCGAATCAAACCACGAAACGTCGCGAACGTTGTTCGGTGAAACGAAGCTCTCCAAACGAACAGGAAAAAAACTGCGTGCATTCCGTTTAAATAGCAGACGTCACGGTAAGAAATAGCGTGCGGCTAAAGTACAGCGTTTCCACGAACAGAGCTCGTGATTGCGGGGTACAGCTCCTAAATTTGATCGGGCAATAAGAGCAAAGTACGCGTTCTGAATTGCCACTGCTGGATGGATGGATACGTACGGGAGGGACTCGCAACTGAAGCACGGCATTGAACAGGAACGAACATTGAAAGTTAAAGAAGAGTGTCGCGAGCACGAAATGGAATTGGAGGGCCGCGATGCAGTGACACAGAATCTCGCAGGTGTCGACGATTCTTCTTCCCCGTTTATTGCCACGTAAAATTTAAGAGGTTTTAATACTTGATGGAACGAACCAGCGTACCGGGTATCCTTAGAATTTCGTGCCACAATCGCTCGTGCGATGACAACTTCTTCAACGTTATTTCTATTCTTCGCCTATGCCTCTTTCTTGCAATTCAATCGATCCGTGTGTCCCTTTTGTTGTACTTTGACAACAGTTTGAAGATCCATCTTCTTGAGCTTTACACTTATGTCGTTTGCACGCTGTATCTGCATCGCACCCCTCTCTCTCTCTCTCTCTCTCTCAACGTTATTTCGTACGATAATTCGATGCAGCGGTTACCACGGAAAATAGCTGTATCGCGACAGTAAGTGCACTCGATGCGCAACGTGTGTTGTTCGATCAACGATGAACCAGTTAATTATGGCGATATCACGGGTTCTCGTTGCGAAAACAATAGCTCCGCACTGGCATCAGGCGTTTCGCAACAATGGCCTCTAGTTTCCGCAAAACGTTGAACACGAAATAATCGAGGCACAATTCCGAAGGGACGAGAGTTCGGTCAGCCAGGTCAAGCGTCAAGTTCGTCGAATACCGTGGCTTTACCGAGTCAAGGATCGATCGTTGGACTCATCACGGATAGAGTTCCGTTAAAGATACCACTAAATCACTATGGAAGACGTTCTTCTCGAAAGATAGCTTCTTTCGAGCGTTACAGGCCCGTGATTTTCACGAGATCATCCCTGCGAGCAACAGCAGCGAGGGGGAAGGATTCTAGTAACCAAGAAGGCTATCCGAATGGATGGATGAAACTCCTACTTCGTCTTAACGTTCAGAGTCGAGGCGGAACTGGCTCGGATAGTGGACTCCGGGTTTGAAAAAGATCTCGAGATCTCGAGATCTCGAAATCTGCCAAGAGTGCCCCGGCCGCCAAACGGTCTCTGCTTTTCGACCACTGAAATTTCGTGCGGCCAACGGAAACGAACTGTTCTCGAATAAGAACAAAACCAACGAACAGAAATACGTCTACCTTACCTTTCGACGTATCTTTTATTACCGCGGACGTATTTCAAAGAGTTGGATTTTCAGCCCTGCGCGTATCGCTACAACTCCCATACCACTACTGGATCGTGATAGACGACGCGCAATATCTATTAGCGTCGAAGCCAATCAAGTCGAAAAACAATTCTGTTGCTTTTCCCTCTCCACCTTCGTTTTACTTCTTTTCCTTTTCCCTATGATCACCGGATAACAGTGGGATAGCAAAAGAGAGAATGAACAGAGAAAACTCCAAGAGCGAACGGACACGATGGGAACGAAGAAACGGAAAGAAAGAGGTGGAAGCGAAGCAACGAAACTACCGAGCTGTATCGGATATAGGATCTCTATTAAACAGACCGAAATTCCCTGGGAAAAATCACACCCTGCGCCATTGGACTGATACGACCTGACGGCCCATGAAATGAACATCGGTCCCCTCGCTCTCGTACCCCTATTCGTGTGTAACATCCCTTGAGCAACGAACGGCCGTACCTATCTCTGCGAGGAAACATACACGCGCCATTCATTCGGGACGGACACCTAAACGCGATATCTGGAACGGGAAGATAGGTGTCGCGGGCCGATCAAACGTTTCGAACAAGTTCGCGAAGGTAACGTTTCCGAGAACGAATTGCCTCTACGGTTGGCCGATGATAAATCGAAAAACCAGATTTATCGGTAGCATTCTTCTTCAACGATTTGATCGGAACGATTGCCGCCATGATTCTAATTACGACTATAAAACCGGCGAGAATGCTCGACGATGCGTATTCGTACGAGAACTTTACTCTTCCTTTCCTATTATTTCGCATCCTATTGAACACAGATCCCGAGCGATCTCGTAAACTGTTTATCCAATCTTGGATACTCGAGTTGGAAGCAGGTTGGACGCGTTGCGTAACCATAATAGAATTCGATGTTTCATTTCAAGCGTCGAGCGATACACGAGCATACCATCCGATTGCTGCTCAAACTTTTCCAAATCCATGCCTTTTATTCAAATAATTCCCAACGAGTATATATTACGATGTGCTTTTGAAATACCTCTATCTCTTTCTCCATCCATCGCTCCTTCTCCTATGAATTCTATTGTTCGCTTTTTACATTGGTCCATCCTTTACCGCTTTTCGCCTTGAAATCGTTAGCGACCTAACTAGAATGTGTGACCGCTAACCAATACCTTGAAAATATATTTCATACGCTCTCAACCTATCCATGCTGTTACTTTTTTCTCTGTATTCTGCTCAGTTCCTTGCGTTTCGATGTAACGAAACAAGAAAAAGAAACAGAAAAAGAAAAAGAAAAAGTTTAGAGAACGAAAGAAACGCAATTTTTGACTATGCGAGTGGGAAAACAAGCTAGAACAAAAATAATCAATGTCATGCTTTTCATTCGATAAAACGAGCTTCACGTCTGAATAATTTTCACAAGATTTCAAGAAATTCTCGTTTCCTTTATCTACATTGTTACCTCTACATCGTTGGACAGTTATTTCTACTGAAACTAACCATTATGCATCGGATTCGAATATCTAAAGTAAATTCGTCGGTCGAACGAACGAAAAAAAAATTAAAAAAAAAAAAAAAAATGACTTCAACTACTGGCTCCCGATATCGAGATCGCGTCGAGAACGAGCGGAGGAACGACAACTATGCATACTGGGAGTATTTGCTCCGACAGTCGGTGGTTTCGTCGGCAACCAGTAATGCGACCAAGTTGGCGAAGGTGTGGCAACAAGAAAACGAATCCCGCGTCGACGTCGACGTCGCCGTCTGTTTCACGTTTTGTCGATTCTCCTACTACGAACGGAAGCAACGTTTTTTCGTTCGAGCTACAGCGTATACGTGGATTTCGGAGACAACTCTAGTTTCGAGGTAACTCGCGGATGCTCGTTGCGACTGTCATTCTCTTCTCGTTCCGTTGGAACCAACTCGTTTTTCCCATAGCATCCAAATTAAATGGAAATCACAGGAGTTTCGACTCGATCTCCAACATCGACGAAGCAACCCAAGGCTTGACATCGCGATATATACGCTATCCGAGAACGATGTAATTCTCTCAAGAGTTTCAAGCTACCATTCTCTCTCTCTCTCTCTCCCTCTCCCCCCCCATTCTTTTTTTCTACCAGTCGAGTACGATATTCGCCTACTTCCTAGACAGGTTTGGAACTCTGGTGAAGTCGTGTAAATCTAAAAGTTTGCCAAAGTAACTTAGCGGGTAGTCTGCGTAAGGTGAGTGTGATCAGATTCGCACGTTTCATCGTTTGTTACGCGTTTTCTTTCTTATCGGTGACAGTTTGCGAAGCTAAAATCGTCGATGAGTCCTCGTTAAAAGCACATTTTAGGATTGAAAGGTAAGAAAAGAAAGAAAGAAAGAAAGAAAGAAAGAAAAAAAAAGTCGACAGAGTCGCGAAACTTCAACATCAAGACTAGTTTAAGGACAAAGCTTCGGCACATGAAAATCCAGAGACACCAGAGACACCAAAACCAGGGCATACATCGACGCGAAACAAACGAAACGACGAAAGCCCCCAGGCTCGGACGCTTCGAACCTCGGAACATTTTCTATATAATCATCCGGTCGGTCCGTTGTCAACGGCTTTCACCTGTCGTACGCGTCTCATTCATTTTTATCCAACTCATTCATAGTTCTACATCACTTTATCTTTTTATCTTTGCTATTCTTATTCCGTCTCTCGCAAGTTCTTCTGTCATCAACTGTGCAGATTCACCCAATTCCATTCATGCGATTCGCGAAATCGTGACCACGCATTCCGTTGTATAAAAAAAAAAAAAAAAAAAAGGTAATAATAACAATAACAATAATAACGTCCCAGTTGCGAAACACAACGCCTCGAGAGATAATTCACAAAGGATCGAAAAAGTAGAGATCTAATTTTGGACTCGAAACGTATTTGATAACCACTTTTCCAGATCAAATACCATCCAATTTCTATCTTTGCTGATTTTAGATGGCACAATTCTTGCGATCGATATCTCCGATGATACCGATACACAGATGTGAATGTTACGTAACGTAAAATATCTCGTCTGAGCATCCGGACAGGATCGTTGTAAGAGTCCGTAAAAATTTATAGAATATCGAACGATTGAGAGTCATTTTCGGGAGAACGCTTGGTCGAGCTTTGTCGAAATTTCTTGGGATCCGACGAAGATTGGCGCGACGAGAAGAGCTGCTTGGAAAGTAGAAAATCTCATTTGGACGCGGTGACCAGACGGAAGTTGAAGGGAGCAAGGTTGAATCCTGGAATGGACGCGGTGATCGTGTGGGTGTAAAGACGCCAAGTCGTATCGAAACCCGGAAAAAGCAAAAGAGGGTAGCGTATCGCTGAAGAGAAATCCAAGCTTTCGAGGAACGAATTCTTTAGACTTTAGTTGAGCAACTACTTCGGAACACGAACGAAAGGTCGTTAAGGCGAAACGACGTTTCCCACTGGATCGAATAGGAACTGAAAATGGAAAGAGAGGTGTCGTACAACCTATCGAAACAACAGTACGTTGTTGGTCTCGCCGTTCTGACCGTCTCGCAGCTAAGTATAATTAACAACCTTATAATTTTGCATCGTTTCCTCCCTTTCCTCCCTTTCCTTCCGTTTATAAACAATTTCAACCTACGAGAGACGTAACCTCGGATGTTCGAGTATCGCCAAGAATCGACTCAACGTCCGCGTAGCTCAAGCAGCGTTAACGTTTTCTCTGATATCCCTACAAAGGTGATTTTTATCCGCGGTCCGTTTCCTGCGACAGAAAGAAGGAATCGAATCAAGATGACGAAAGTACAAAGGCAAGATGACGGCAGGAGAGCGAACTCCCTGCGAAGAGATCGAGGATTCTTCCATCATTCTTTGTTCTTACGTTTCTCTCTCTCTCTCTCTCTCTCTCTCTTTTTTAAGCGCAGCTTCAACGTTCTCCCGTAGACTTAACTTTGACGAAACCTAGCCGATTTCTCGGTTGGATACGTCGGGAATTTCTTATTCTATTCGCTGCCAAACGTACCAAAAGCTGTAGTTCGTTGGAAAAGGAAGGAAACGGAGGAAATGAAGGAAATAAAGTAAAGTAGGAAAGAAGAAAAAAAGGAAAGGGAACGAAATATAGGAAGAAATTCGAGCGGAACAAACCAAGAGCCAAGTATCGATAAGAAGGTGAAAAGCAAACATCCTCGAAGCAGCCAAGAGTAAGAGACGAACGGTACTCCAACTTGATACTTGACCCGCTTCAACGATAAAATCTGGTAATGTTTTTAAGAGGGAAGAGTCTCGTTCCTAAACGGCGTATAATTCATTTGACGGACAGCAGTCAGAGCTAGTTACTAGAAATTTAGAACCGACGGATGATCGAATCAAAGCGAAAGACGGAAAGTTCCTGGTTGGCACTTAATACACCCTGGAGGTTTCGAGCGTCGATTCGACCTCCTCCGGTTCTCCTATCAGATACCGTGGTTCACGCGTATATTTCGGGGCCCGTTATTATCGAGGGGTAGATTTCATCGTGAATATTTATGAAGCTGGTTTCTCTTGGTTGCTCGCGCCCTCGTCTTCCCTTCCACCGTCGTCGTCATCACGACCGCCAGTATCACCGCTACCATCACTACCACCACTACCGACGATCTTACTATCGACTACCTCCTTTGTTGCCACTGTCAACCCACTCTACTTTTCCCTTCTTTCCTCTGATTCTAGGAAAAAAAGACTCGTTCACACTTTGAACATGTTATCATGTATCAACGATTAACTCGCCTCTTTTCTTCTTTATCGTCTATTTCCTTAGCAAGTCTTTACTCGATATTGCTCGCGTACGTGCTTCTTCTTCCCTCTCGGTTAAAGCTCGGTAACAACGACGATGCTCGGTAAACCACGAATGGCTGGCGAATGTAAACTAGGCGGTAGAAATACCGTTCACGATGCATAATCGGAGTTTAAGCTAGGCCAAGAACGCGGACAAGGTATTTCGAGTAATATAGAGAAACGATTGTAGCGGCTGATGGAATGAGTAGAATGGCGCGTGACGCCACGCTACATCGATTTGGTCTCTCGCTGCGCGACAACGACGACGAGTAAGACCAAGAGGAATAAGTTTAGTCGCAAGCTTTAGGAATCGGAGAAGACTAAGGTTTGGTAGGAAGCAAGAGAACCCGAGGGGTTACATTGGACGGTGTTTGCGGTTCGGTATATCTATCGTAGCTTCTCTCCCGTTCTCTGCCATTCTCCGTTCGCATGCGTGCATACTGCGTACGTGAATGTACCGTTATACGTAGGAAGGCACGGAGCAAGCACTGTTCGCAAAGACGAAGAGTAGGAGGAAGCTCGATTATTGCAGTATTGTAGCGAGGTCAAAGCGTTGACGTATCGTAGGCCGCAACTCGGCTACCAAATACAATACCCGGCATTAATGGACTAATATTCTACGCCACAAAAGCAGTCGGCTTCCTCTTCGGTGGCGAGTAAGCTCGTGCAGCCGTGCACGCGGCCACCGTTTAACAGAGTCGTTCAGCTGCACGTCTGTCGTCTCGTTTATAACTATCCTCGAGGTCGCGACTGATCGTCACTCCTTCGATAAGCCTCGAATTTTTGTTTCCGTTCGAATTCGAAACTAGAAAGACGCAACACACGATAATTACGCGACCAAGGGGCTCGCAATTTTCGACGGTGCACGCATACGCGTCCCGATCTAACTGCAGATTCTACACGGAAAATCAGTAGACATATAACTGTTACGGTGAAACGCCGCTGCATTATTGCAATGCGGTTTGGCCAGAGTTCACATCGTCGGAACAATCTGCAGTTTCATCGCTAGCAGATCTATTGTTCGTTGACCCGCCAATCGCGTTCGTTCGACGGACTCTATTCGATCGTCGGTGCAGCGCTTTTAATTCTACTCTTGGATCGATCAACTAGACCGAAAGTAAGCATCGATTCTTGAGAATTTACGGGGCATGGTGTTACGAATCTAAGATGGTCTGTGCTGGTGTGAATCGTCGAATCAATTCTGACAATTAAAGTGGAAACTATACCCGTGTTGTTCATCGCTTTAACACCAGTTTCCAATAATCGATCAAGTTTTTGTGAAAATTCGTCTCTCCATCGAATACCTTGCACACCTCGGCAACATCCCTCAACTCGATGGTTCAGGTTCTCCTCTCGTGTATTAACGAAAAAGAATAACGAAAGCCCACAGTTTTTATCCACGACCAATTACTATCGAAATTCGAGTCTCGATGAGGTCGCATCGAGATTAGTGAATGGAAAGGGGCAACGATGCAACGATTCAGAATTTAAACGAGTACGCTTCAACGAAAATCGATCGTGCGATTCGTTGTATGGATTTAACGGGACAGGCTCGTACCTCTGATTTTGCTCCAACTTTTCAAGTGGACAAAATTCAACGAAACGAAAGGAAGTCGTAAAAACGATCGGTATTCAACGCTCGAGTTAAGAACGTCGGACAAGTAACGCACCCGTTCCTCGTCCTTTCTTTCCCACTCGATGTAACGCATCGTATCGCAAGTATATATATATTTGTTAAGTTGGAAAGATAATAGAAACGAGAATCGATATATTGAACGCCATACCACGCCACGCGCCACGCGCCCGAAGGAATCGCGATTATCCAACGTTCTCCGAGTCGGTTATTTCTGCAGTTGATAATTGCATTGGTAAGATTTCACCGCAGCGGCGAATACGACGAGTCTGAATAGATGGATGGATAAGGGTCGAAGCGCCGAGCAAACGAAACGCAGAAAGGTCGAAAAGGGATGGGCGAGTATACGAGGTACACGATAGATGGAAGACGAACTTAGTTCGCAGAAGCCGGATATGTGACGCCACTTCCGCTCGCAAGTTGAACTCGGCCACGAACCCGTCGTGCACGTAGATGTGCGGCTACGTCCACAGAGCTACCGGATTAATTCGGGTTTTCGTTTTTATCCGATTATACGAGTTTCCAAGACCGCGTCGCGGTTTCGAGATTATCCTCGAGTTACTTCAGGAAGAATAGTTGGAACTGCTTGCAAGTTTCGAAGCGAAAAAGCAATCTGTTGGCTCCTAGAAGCGGAGCGATACAGCTCGATGTTCGGCGCGATTAGTGCCAGAGAACAAACTCAACGTTTTTCTTCTTCGTCCACTATCGATAACTATTAAACGCTATACTATAAACTATTAAGCGCTATACAAGCGTTAAGAATGATACGATGATTCTTCTCTCTAACAAATATATAGTATACCGTTATATACCGTTATATACCGTTATATACCGTTATATACCGTTAAAAATGACTCGATCGCGAAACGTATCGATAAAGAAGACCGAGTTAAGAAAAGAAAAAGTAAAAGAATATAATAATGATAATAATAATAATTATGATGAAAACTCATTTCGATTCGCACTCTTCGCCTACGCTGGTTGCCATTCTACGGATTTATAGGACATCTTTCGCGCTTTCGTACATTCTTGCTCTTTATTTTTCTTTCGATGCATACGTTACCATTCCATTACAACTACCTTACGAATACGTTTCCTGAAAGGAAGCGATGGAACTCCATTACACAAGACCAAACGAGTTCCATCGACTCAATCTCGGGTCTCCTATCACCCCATCTCTACTCTCTGTATCTCTAACAACGAAGGCTAGTCGGCGAATAAAGCAACCGGATATTAGCGACCTGCCTATACCATCCGACCGGAACTTGGTTTAAATCCGAAATGGTTTCTTACGTCAGTCGTCGTCTTAAGATTTTGTGGTATAGTTTGCTGCCGATCAACGTCAAATCGACGAACTCGTTCCGTTTTCTTGTCTCTCGATATCGAACTTGTTCCTTCACAATCGACGATACACGGATTACGAAATGTATAGAAGCATGTAAAGCAGGATTCCTTATAGACAGATAGGGCGAAGGGGTAGCGTTTATAGAAAAAGGAACGAAATAAGTGGGAGGAGACAAAGACAAAGACAAAGACAAAGACAGAGAGAGAGAGAGAGAGAGAGAGAGAATTGTGGATAGAGTAACAAGGAGACTAGTATTTCAAGGCATTCTCGAGTGTCAACCGTGGTTATAGAACGGCAACATCCTTTCGCTCTGGAACCTCCAGTAAATTCTAACCACTCCTGTGTATATAAACCTTCGCCTTTGCAATCAGAGCGCAAGACCCTCTTGCAACTTTGACGTCGCGCCGAATCTCACGTAGCCGGATTTTCGACAAACAGGTTTTCCCGTCGAGTTAAACGCTTTTCTGTTAAAACGCCGATTCAACGGAATAACCGAAACGCGAAATATAATTGTTTTTGCAAACATCATACGTTCCTTTGTTTGATTTTACGATTTTCTCTTCGAAGAAACTAAACCGATAGTTAGGGTTTATCAAAGATCTCAAAGGACGAAAGCAGACACCAACTCTGCAACGGTGTAGCAGCTATCGTGACGTTAATAAGCGTTTTACCCGGGCGGATACGACACAGATGGTCGTTCAACACTCGCGCACAGACACATACGGTAACCGTGGTTTTATCCGATTGGACAGTCGCCAAATAGCGTGTGCGCGGTCGCCTTTTGCTCGTTTTGTTGGATAAAGAGAAACGGGCGGGCGTGCTACGCGTAGTTCATCTAGCAAGGGACACACAGGCTGAGAAAGAACGACAAGAGTAAGAGGAAGACGAGCATAAAGGTCGACAGAGGAGCAACGCAGCTCCGAATGTCGAGAGATAGGTGTACGGATTTACATATGGGAAAAGCTTGCCAGATTTCGGGATATTTTCCAGTTATCCCGTTGCGCGCAACGTACAACTTTTAATGCTTACCGTTGCTACCTCGACCTGTGTACGCTTTGTTCCGAACAAGGTTTCTCAACCGGTCCAAAAAGAATCGACGCGTGCTCTCGAAAGAAGAAATTACCGAGGATCGAGGGATATTCGACCGGCACGCACCGACGTCGATCTTATTTTTATACACCGTCTTTTGGTACCGTCTGTTGCCTTACCAACACGCATGGACAAGTTTTGGCCAAGTTCTATCGTATCTCGGATTCTTGCAGAGTTACGAAAATGGTCAAACCACGAACACGAACACGAACACGAACACGAACGAGCAAACTTTTATTCTCCAACCATAGATAAAATAAAGAAATAGCGTCGCTTCTAACGGGAAAAGAGGACGCAATCGCGGCGAGTAGAAGGTGAGCAATAAGGATGAAATAGGAAACAGAGAAGGGGGCAAAGAGCGAGCAGTGGTGTTGGATATTTCGGAACAGACTTACGAAGCGTCAGTTATTTTCTCGTTGGTCAGACTCGAGGGTAAATTTCGTTGAATTCGTGCGCGAAGGCAGAGCTGACTCGCTCGAGAAGAAAAATATTATAAGGCTGAGGGTAGGAGTAAAAGAACGAAGAGGAAGAGGAAGAGGAAGAGGAAGAGGAAGAGGAAGAGGAAGAGGAAGAGGAAGAGGAAGAGGAAGAGGAAGAAGAAGAGGAAAAGGAAGCAAGAAAAGAAGAAGGAAGAAGCGAAAAAGAAAAAACAAAAGAAAGAGAACTACGCGGAACTTTCAACCGCTCTCTGCCATGCTATTTCCTAGCGCTATCAAAAGCTAGTTTACAAATGCTACTAGCAACAACGGCGATACACTCTCGCACTTTCGTCTCGAGTCTCTGGCAACGATACTGAAACCTTGTAGAGCGGTTCACGTGTTAGTGCTCGCCTTGAAAATATCTTAAAATCATTTATGTTCCTGAATTCGCGAGCGGTTATATTATAAAAAGGGCGATGTTACCAAATGTTTCAAGCACGGGTACGGTACAATTTTTTAACTACACTCCGCAATTATTGGTGTGTTGAACGAGCAGAAATTGGCAATACGCGGCCATTATCGTTACAGAGTGTCGGAAAGACCTGTAACTTCTTGTTCTCTGTCCGTTTACTTAAACCGTTCGCCTCGTTTCACGGAATCGTAACCACCTCGCAGGGTAATAATCGTTTTTGCAAATTTTTTCCCGATTCAATGCGTTACAACACAGTGGAGGTTGAATTCGCGAGAAAAAAATCTCTTAAAAGGTATCCTGAAACGAGAAATCCGTGAAACGAAAAAATAAAGGAGACAAGATCTAGGTAGGCGTCTTTTTCTCAAACGTTCTTTCATTATTCTTAACCATCGGTTGCAATCGTTGGTTGGTTCGTAACGGCAACGGCAACGGCAACGGCAACGGCAACGGCTAGGTAAATAATACTCTCTACGAGTGAACGAGAAACTGGGAAGCCGTATCCGTCTGTTCTGACATTTATCGGACGCCGCGCTTTCTAGCGGTTAAGAGAATTGTTGGGTTACCGCTTGGATCTGGAACCATACGCCGCTTTGCAACGAGGACAATGCCAGTTCGTTTCGATCCCACGAGAAATAATATTTTACGATAAGCAAAATACGGATTGATTAAGAGAAATAAAATGGTGAGACGAACGTGAATATCCTCTTAAAAATGAACGAACGAACGAACGAACGAACGAACGAACGAACGAAGGAAAGAAAAGATATCTCGCCATACTTTCTGCGAGTTGTAAATTGTGTTGCGTGCGCGACCTATACACGTATACACGTTAGTTCGCACAAGTATACGCGTAGTAGATGCTCGTCTACGGTAACATACATAACACGCGTAATCCTCTTACGGTAATTACATACCAGGCAAACCGATCCGTTGCCATTTCTCGATCCTCGTTACGACGCTCTGCGAACCTTTAGCCGAGCAACCAAAAAGTTTTTCCAACTTCATTGGAGGAAATCGCGTCACGATCGTTTCGACTAATCCACTTTGGCGTTCAAATGGAAGGCAGGATAGCATTTTGGTTTCTTTCCGTTCTTCATAGCGTGGCTGTTCCATTTTTCCGCGTGTCAACTCTCTTTCTCTTTCATAGAATTGTGCTCGCTACGGAAAACACAAAATGCGGAGAAAACTTGAAACGAGATTAGAAAACGCTATCGGAGCAGCAAGAAACAAAGGAGAGCAGATAGGGAAACGTATAAAAGTGAGGTTTTTGGAAGATTGCCGAAGAAAGTAATAGCCGGCAGGACGAACGGGTATTGGCAGTTGAATCCGTTTCCCCTTGACTTTTCCGCGAAGCACGGTTCGAGACACGAGGGCATAAATTGATGTAATTCCTCGTGCTGGTTTCAAGTGATCTTCCAACCTTTCTAATCGTGTCGCAAGGCATGGCTGTTGCGGTTTCTGTTGTAATAACAGCCACGAAGCACGTCCGGTAGCGAAGGAGCTCTTCAACGTTTTCTCATAAAGCGTCGGTTGGATTGCCGGTACCGGTGCCAGCCAATGGAGGAACAAGGAAACGACGGCTAAACGGATAAAGATCCGATGGGATGTAGAGACGTATCGACTGAGAGGCGAGGAAAACCAAGAAAAGTTAAGGAAAGGAAAGGGAAGAAAACGGCGTTGCTTGTAGTAAGAATGAGAAAGCCTGTGAGGCAGTGAGTAGAAGAAAACTGTGCCGCACCGCGCCGCGCCGCACTGCACAGCGCTGCACAGCGTCGAATTGAATGGGAATCCTGGAAAGAAAAGTGACCTGGTTGTTCCGAGAGCGCGTGGTCGGTGTAACCTTCGGCACGCGATCCTCCGTACGTGGTTTGTTAGCGTGCCCAACAGGAATTTTCTCGGCTTTGTGTTAGTCTCCGTGCTAAACCAAACCGTTGCATCGGTCGGACAATACACGGTCAAACTCGAAATTCAATTATTTCATCTCGATGCGAATCCATCTTTAAAATATCCTTTTTTACAAATATCACGCTGCCGTAGAATACGATAAGCTATCTCGATCTGCGTTCCGATTATCTTTCGTTTCGTTTTATCAGCAAACCAGCTAACACAGAGAAGGAGCAATTCCATGAATAATCGGTGGAACAAGACACGTTTCCGTTGAACGTACACATATGTACGCATGTATATTCGAAGGTAGAACGTCGAGTCTGGGATCCAGTCGATACAAACTAACCTACTTCTCGCGGAACTTGTTAATTGGGTTTAGCTATCCACAAGTGGACGGCGGCGCTAGGCTCCGATTTCTCCTCGACACCATTTACGTTGTTGATACGATCATCGGAGAAACCGAGATCGCTTTCATTCCGCTCAAATTTCCCACGAGTTTTACAGTTGTTTGAAAAAGCTTGAAGCAGCTTGAAAAAGCTTGAAAAAGCTTGAAAAAGCTTGAAAAAGCGTGTACGAATAACGCGAAACAGATAATATTCGTTCGAGGAACAAGTATTTCGTCGTGTCGTATTCGTGTAATTCGAACGAGCAAATATATCTATTGGGGAATATCAACGTTTTTAGTGACACGTTACTTCAAAATTTACGGTCATCCTGTCATTACTAACATTCGGATCTCACGCTTTGGTTCGACACCGCGCAGACGAATCGAATCGAATCGAATCGAATCGAATCGAATCGAATCGAATCGAATCGAATCGACCTACCATCCGTGTGCAATTTGCTATCGATGTCGAGCTGGCGCATCTAATAGAAAATCTCATAAAACGCGCATCGAGGATGAATTATTATACATATGTGATTCGGGGAACGACTCGCGTGAGTAACGACCGTATAAATCGTAGGTGAGCGCGTGCGACACACCCGGAAAACAATAAAATCTATATTTTAATCTGCGCCTGAACGTCCTCGCGAGCATCCCCCGTCAGGAGAATCCCTCTGCTAGAGATTGGTCCACGAGGGAAGAGAAGCGAGAGGCTAGATTTGGCCCGATCGTTTATCATACGGTGGAAGGTTACACAACCCACGCCAAAAGGGATGAAACGCGTTAAAGCTACTCTTACACTTACTCTTACTCTTACTCTTTCTCTATCCCTATCGCTATCTCTACCTCTATCTCTATCTCTATCTCCCCTTTTCCGTCTCTTCCTTTCCCTTACATCATTTTCAACCTATTGCAGGATCAATTATCGAAATAGAAATCTTTAGAAACGATACCATCAAAGAATTTGAAAAATCTCTGGAGAGAGGCAACGATCTAAACTTTTTCTCTGGTTACTCGACGACGATCGATCAGCTCGTCATTATCAACGGTCACGTTTTCCCAATTAAACGGGAGAGTTTTACATCTTGGTTCGAGGAAACTACGAAACTCTCGAGTGGTTACCAAACATTTTCTTCCTCGACGACTCAAAGAGTTCGGTTGTTAAGGAACTCGACGAAGGCCTGTCGTCCATTTGCCAACGAAAAGGATTCGATCGTATAAAATTGAGCTGTGCCCCTAGCTAGCCTAACTAGCCTAGCCCAATTTCTAACATCGGACAATTTGGAATTTTCTAGAAAGATAACTACACGTTTCGGACGTATTTCTGTTACTCGTGGTAGTACCGACCGACAAAGTTGTAACAGCAAGGAAAGAGAAATCGCGATTATCCGATTCCGAACCACGGACACTCAACCTAGTTTCGATACTATAACAATTATCGTTTAACCAAACTATTCGTGAATGACGCGTTGCCAAATTTCACCAACGACGAATCAATTTTTGCAGCCGCATCAACAAACAGATGTCTATCGAGTCGACTAATGGCTCGTATCGATCAAATTTGATTTTACACGAAGCTTAAACGAAACCTTTAACGCAGCTTAAAAGACTTTCTCGCATAGTTTCCGAACCTGATCTTTAAACTCGATGACGTTCCTGCAAACCGAAACAACTAAAGTTACGATGATTCCCGCCTACACACACGAGCGCGCGCAAGCAGAGAAGATCGGTTTCCTGGGAATTTAGCTACGAAAATAGGGAAGGGTCCTTAGCCGT
Organism: Ctenoplectra terminalis; assembly: GCA_019453375.1. Taxonomy (NCBI): domain Eukaryota; kingdom Metazoa; phylum Arthropoda; class Insecta; order Hymenoptera; family Apidae; genus Ctenoplectra; species Ctenoplectra terminalis. The sequence goes on along the minus strand of SMSQ01026167.1, from coordinate 62,914 downwards.
TTAATTTGAAGCTGATCTCGACAGTGTTCGAAACGTCAAGTGCCGAAAGAAACGTTTCGATTTCCCATCATCTTCCATCTTCCATCTCCCATCTCCCATCTCCCATCTCCCATCTCCCGCTCTAATACTAACCAAATTTCTGATTCGCGTTCAATTTTTTGATTCCGTCGAATTTTCTTGGCGAACCGAATGTTCGCTCGCGATCTTGAAAGCAGGAAATTCGATTTGGATCTCGCGCGAATGCGCTTTCCGCGAAATACGACCAAATTCCGCTCTCCCTTGGAAAACTGCAATTAGTTGGAGTACGTGACTCGTCGTCGACATTGCTATTGCCGTGTCCTAGTTCTTCGATGTACACGGAAACGTTGAACCGAGTCTCGCGCGCTAGGGAGCAAAGTTGGCACTTAATTTGTCGAATTTCCAGTTTCCGAAATTCCCAAGAACCTCGGTTGAAAACGTGGCTCGGGAAAAGGGAAAAAGATTGAGCGGCAGATTGCGCGAATCGAGACGAAAAAGTGGAATACGATCGCGTGGCGGATGAACACAGATTTTTAAAACACTTGTTACGGGTTTGTTTTAACGTTTGTTTTAACATCAACCAAAAACACTAGTTGCGCACTTTTATATCAATGGTAATTCCACTCTTCTTGTCAGTTGTTTCGTTTTTACTCGACGAAAATGTTCGTTGGCAGCGTTTATTACGAGAACCTCCAATTAACCGATACACTTCTATTTTGACGAGAATTACACAGGACTGAACGAAAAGAAGAAAAGACGAGAATCGTTGGCTACGTTTTACAGATTACCTAAAATTTCTATTCCAATTTTCGAAACAGAGGTATGGTGATTCTATGTAATTGTAAGTAAGGATAACGATTGTACAGAAGCAAATGTTTCCGTGTAACAGCCTCCAACAACGATTAAGACAATCTAATCAATGACAGAGGTAGACAGAGGTAGACAGAGAGAAAATAGCGGGATAAACACCGAAGGAGAGTTCTTTTATCGTCGACAAAGTGGAAATAGCACCCTACGATTTGCAGTTCTCGCAGTCGGAAGGGAAGAGAACGCTTAAAGACTACGATAAACTTCCCCTAGTGGTCGAGAGAAAGAGTGGGCGAAATCCAAAGCGACCAGAAGGAAGAAGGAAGAAGGAAGGAGGAAGGAGAAAAGCGCAAAACGTACCCGAGACAACGTAGATGGGCTGTTAAGATAAGAACGCCAAGATTCCTCGAACGAAAATGGAGTCGGGAGAAGGAAGAAGAGAACGGACTGTAAGGGTCAACCGCGTGCAAGTCGGAGCGTAATTTTCCGCCGGTAAGATTCTTTGCGGGAAACTCATGGATAAGCCGATTTTACAGGTAACTTTCATAAGAATTCAAGAGTACAAAAAAAACTTTCAAAGATATAACGCTATTCTTGCATCTGTTCGATGGTGGAACGTTTTTTAAATTTTCTCATTTTCCGATCGTTTTCGAAATCTGGTATCCTTCGATTTGAACGGTGAAACAAAATCGTGGCCAACTTGAAAACTAAAATAAAACGTTGATGTATCGGACAGAAAACTATGGGGAAGAAAAATGTTGAAAAAAGAGGATTCTCATAATATTTTTCTAATTACACGATAAAGTAGTTGATTCGCGTTAGTTCATCGGGCAAAGGTTTGTCAAAGGTATTCAACGCGCTTCCTTTCACCCTCTATTCTTCACGGCTCGCAATTTTCTGCAGCCTGTTTTGGTTTCCCTATCTTGTACTTTTTTTTTCATAAAACACAGGAGAAAAATCTTTTAAAATACCTTAGTACACGTTTTACAAAAACGAGCAGGATTATAAATTTCCCGAAGGACATTATTGATCGCTATCTCGAGCTGTTCTCTCCAACATCGTCGATGCTGTTTCTCGGTTTTATCGTTCGAAACGTATAAATTGAGAAAGACCGTTCTCCAGACTTGTTAAACTCTGTTGTAACGCGACCCCCTATCATGTTAGTGACAAAATTCTTGCAGCCATTGCAACGTTACCGGCAACAGGCGCTAGACAATTCTGAGAGAGCTACCACGAGCTGACAACCTTGAAACTAAAAGAGAGACGAAAGAAAAGATGCGTTGTTTTAAGGAAGCAAAAGTAGCGTGAAAAATAGACGTGACGTAAAATTGAAAATGTACCCGGAACACACACGAGCGTGCCTTGGGGCTTCGAAAATCCATTGGCAAGGAAAGCGTTGACCTCGTCGTCGTTGTACCTGCAACGTTTCGAGTGAAAAAAACCGACAGAAAGAATGAAAAGCAAGAGAAGCAAGAGAAGCAAGAGAAGTAGAAAAAGAACAAGAAAAAGAAGAAAAAGAAGAAAAAGAAGAAAAACAAGAAAAACAAGAAATGCAAACTAGTAGGTACTGGTAAGACGATCGAGATTCTCATTTTATGCAAACGCGACTGACGCCGTCAAACTTGCGAGTCGTCGACTTCTGAGAAACTATCTCAAACAGGGAGATAACATTGTTTGAGATGGTTCGAAAGTAGTAAGTAAGACACGCAACGAATCGTTATTGGATTTACCGTCGTCACTGGTGTCGATAATGATATAAAAAACAACAAATCATTTTCACTGGATTTTTAATTTCTGTTTGTAAAAGTGAACACGTAGTACATTGGCCGACGTAGAAAAATCTTTGGAATAGGAGAAGAAAGCGGTAGGTTTTTCACCGAGGAAATTACCGCGATATTATTCGAGCTTGTGAGGAGGTACGGTTATTACGGCAGTTATTGCGAATTATGGTGCTACTATGTGGAACTGCGACACTCTCGCGCCGTCCATACAAATGCAGCTACAAAAGGTGAGTAAAGGGGTCGAAAGCGTGTGCTACCTTGCTACCTTGCTACCTTCCTCCCTTTCCTCTATACTTCCCGAACCCCATTATAATAGTAATCGATAAGTAAGTTACCGTCGTAATCGTAGGTGCGGTTAATGGACCGATTTAAAGCGTAGGACGCGATACGAAGCCAAGCCGAAGCAAAGTTGCCAGGAACGCGTGGATGAGCGTTAATCGGTAGGTACTCGAGGGAAACCTTTGAGAGACAAGACAACAACGGAATCGGGATATTCATCGAGAATCGAGCTTTGTTACCGATCGAACTCTCTTTCGTGGCAAGAAGCTAGAAAATTTCCTAAGGCAAGGTAAGATTAAGTCGAACGAGGGTTTTGCACGGTGATAGGAGAGATCGAGTTATCCAGCCAGTCGTATCGCGTTCAACCGTATTTCGCGAAATAGAAGTTAGCCAAGCAAACTCTGCTCCGCTGCCATGGCCAAATGGAGCTCGAAACGACGGATTGATCGCACCTTTTTGGGGTCGCGCTTAGAAAAAGAAGCAACACGGAGACTAAACGTTAATCATACTCGACGACAACGTTACTCGGGCCTCTTTATTTTCAAACTTCCGTCTACGCCATCTCCACCGCATCCCCCACGGGATCGGGTTCCCTCGGTTCTACCCTTGGAAAATGGCGGAGACCCTCGCGAAAGGCAGCGATCCATCATAAATTTAATATTCGAAATTTCAGGAATGTTCCACACGCTTTGGGGGCCATCCGTTTCGACCGACCATATAAATTCGTTCGATAATATACTGGCAAGTGCACTTAGTCACGATAGAACCTGAAAGTCGCGTTTTATCTTCGACGGTATGTAGAAACGAAACTTTACAACTTCAAAACAATATCCGAAAAATTTCATTATTTAAGATCAATATATTTTCTCCGAGAATTGTACGGCTAAAATGTTTCCCACGCCGGTTGCTTCGTTTCCCTTCCTTTTCCTTCCTTTTCCTTTATTCGCTCGTTCAAATTTCCTTCGCGAAGAAAGGTAGAAAAATAATTTAAACGACCAGTTACGCCGTATATTTAATAAATCAAAATATCAAGGAAGATAGTATACACGAATTTCTGTTTACCAATTCTTTGTAATTTTCGAGAACGAAATTTTTCATTTTCCACTTGACAAAAAGAGGCATTTCTTTCCTGGAAAATGGAAAAAATATTATATCTACGATAAAATAGCACATTTATGTTCGGATTTCGCGCGAATACAAATGCTCGATCAAAAGCCCTGTCTCACCTCGAACCTATCGCATAAAATGAAATCGAAAATTAAGAAATTCGAAAGATTGTCTTTAACTTTTCAATGTCACATCATTCGTTGAGAACAAGAAGAAGAATCATGCATGTGCAAAGCAATACATTTACGCTTCTCGTTTCATAGGTCTTACGTTATAATAACTAGAGATAACTACCGATAACTACGCCATACGGAGCAGATTTCGGAACGAATAACGCGTACGGATACAACCTACGAAACAAGCTTTTTTCTCTCTCACGTACATATATATATATATATATGTATCTGTATATACACACACATATATGCGCGCGCACGTCAATTACACCGATTTTGCGCGTACCAGTGCATGCATGTCTGATGACACTTCGAACTAGATGGAAACAGCGGACTGCACTTCGGCTTCCCATAAATTACACCTCGGACGAAGAGGTAGAAACAGCGGATAACATAAAAGAAAAGAAAAAAAGAAAAAAAGAAAAAAAGAAAAAAAGAAAAAAAGAAAAAAAGAAAAAAAGAAAAAGAGAAAACGAAAATGAAACTGAAAACAGACTTGATAGGAATTTTTTTTTCCGTCTACCGAATATCCTATTTTGGTTTATAACCTATGCCAATCGCATCTCGTTACGAAACGAGAACCTTTTTACTCGGCTGGTTTCCTTTGAAATAGAAAAAAACAATTGGACACTGGTTCGCAAAAGGTGATGATTCGAGGAAAGAGAAAAGCAGGTCGAGTATCGAGACATTTGCCAAAGCCAGCGAACCGTTAGATGTTACGGAGCACTGCGTGCACGCATTTCACGTTCGAAGCCACGAGAAAATCAGTTTAACTCATGAACGAACCTTTGCCGCCTACCACGGCTAATCCCAGATCCACAGGGAAGTTCACGATGGGGGTGTAAACTCGAGAATGTTGCGGCTAAGCCACCTTCCCTCCGTACCCTTCTTACCTCTTGGTCCCCCACGGGTTGGCTACGTTCGGTACGATACCTGCTGCGAGTCTAGGCCAACCTACAGCTTATCCCGACGACACTCGTTCGATACCGTAAAAGCTTGCGCGAGGGGGTGGACAGGAAGCAAGAACGAAACGGTAGAGGATGCGCTGGAAGATGGGGGATGTTGGTGGTTGCAAGCTATCCTACCACCCTACCAACCGCCTGCCAGCCGTGGATCGCGAGAGACCTCCCGTCGAGGAATCCCATAAAATAGCTGGAGTAACTTTTTTACTTTATCGCCAACCAGCCCTCCCGCCAACTACGTCCGTGTACCTGCGCACATACACCTCTCGATGTATAGATACCAGGGCCATATGCTAGCTTCTTCGCCTAGACCAAACCTGCCAATACGACTGTTTCTTACTACTTCTCATCGTAGAAGTTGTCCAACTCTCAGTTGAAACACCGAACCGTCGTTTACACGTTTCTCTTTCTTAGAATCGATCATTAAAGTCGATTGTGTGTACTTTTGCAGTTCGAGAATTGAATTTAAAATTGAGTACCAATGAAACATAATGGGAAATGAAATTGTAAGATTACAAAATTGCAAAGAATCGCCATCACCGGAGATCGTTGCGTGTCGTTAGTTGTATCGGTTGTTGCTTATCGCTTTCTCAACATGCCGTGTACGCTAAGCTTTGACCATCTCCCCTCCCCCCTCCCCCCTTCATTCACTCTCTCTTTCAGAGGACGCGACGTCCCGTTTCGTCGGTACGTCTAGCCTGTCAATTACCGATAAAAACAACGCAGGATCGTACGACCGATAGTTCAGGAACGTAACGCAGCCGGACGGAATGTAAATTATCGCGTCTACTGCAACGATAAATAACGCGTGACCTCACTGAATCCAAAAAAAAAAAAAAAAGAAAAAAAAAGAAAAAAAAAGAAAAAAAAAGAGAAAAAAGTCAATGATTCTAAAGCGGGTCGCACCACCGAAATGTGCGCGACCGGTTGGAAGAATTTCACGCGGAAACGTTTCGAAACCGTTTCTCGTTCTCGCATAGAGTATCACAAATTTTTCGCGAATCTCTTCATCGATTCGGTCATCAATCGAAACATTCGCTGCATCCTTTTACTTCTTCGTTTGCACGGGTCTAACAACGATAAAAACGCATTCTATTTCCCCCTCTTGGAAAAGCGCGCCAACGGTTTTAGTCGTATCGAGGAATCGAAAGGAACGCTTGGTGGGAAGTTTGAAAATATAAAAAAAGGTAACAGAGATGAATCCAACAGGAAAAGGGTGTGCGTTGTTGCGCTACAAAGGGTGGTTCTGCGTAACACGATACGATTTTTGTCCGTGTTACCACGAAACAAGAGAACAGCTGATTTCATATCTAGGATTTATTTTTTCAGTCGCGTGGTGATAGAAGCAACGGACTAACTCGAAAAGGAAAACGGAACAGTCGAATAGAGCAGGTAAAAATAGACCGAATAACACAAGAAAAAGATAAATAAATGGACAGACAGGGGGTCGTATCCAGTAACAGAGCTTTCGTTCCGACTACCCTCGAGAATGATTTTTCGAGAACGCGCGACAGCAAGCGAACCTCCGAGGAAATCTACGTGCTCGACCTCGACTATTTCCCTTTCCACAACGCAGACAGGGTAGACAGGGTAGACAGGGTAGACAGGGCAGACAGGACAAACAGGGCGGATATGCATTAGCTATGGATTCTGCTCATCCTCCTCATCCTTCTTTCGAGATTCTTTTTACGGTTTCCATCTTTATCGGTATTCCCTATTTCCGCAACCTTCTCCTTTCCACGAGCGTCTTCTTTGATCGGGTAGATGCGCGCTATCGAGCGAAGCAACGCGAACGAATTAAAAAAGGGACTATGGGCAACAACGTATTTCTTTCTTAGGTGTGCCAATACACCGTCTCGAATAGTAATAATCGGGATACCAGAAATATTGTCCCAAAGTCGTTAAAATTAACGAATCGTTTCAATTTCTCGTCTAAAATTTTCCCATATCGCGTCGAATAAAATCTTAGCTATTGTTAGTCGCGCGCAAGTTATCGACGATCCACGTCCGCCGATCCGAACTGAGTCGACACTAGAGATCGCGACATAACTAATTGGCTGAAATACGGGGAATATGTCATCGTTGTTTCCAAGTCAGCATAAAGCCTGACTGAATTAGCGACTATCGAGGCGACGGATTACCGTGTGATAGGTACGATCGATTACCATACAACTATAGTCAATGATCGCTCGCGATTCGTCATCGAATCGAAATACGACCGATCGGTAAACTCGTCCTTGGAAAGGATACGATCGCAGTACTCAAATGTACTCAAATGTACTCAAATGTACTCAAATGTACTCAAATGTACGCAACGGGAGCGGACAGTTGGGCCCACGAGGCATTTTCCTCGTCCGTTTGTCTTTCTTAAAGTCCATAGAACGCGGCTGGTCGCCGCGCCGCTTCCTTCGCGTTGGAGGACACTTTGAGAAGTAACTCTCTCTAAGCAGTTCGTCGCCGTTAGGAACCGATTTCTTCGGAACTCTTCTAGTCTCTTCGATGCGATCCGCGCAGCTTCGTGACTAATCGTGCATGTACCGTGCGTTTCCAACAACGAACAAATTGATTCGACGACGCGAAACGCGATATATTTGTGGCTTTTACGAGTCGCTAGAAACGCAATGGTTAGCGAACTCGGAACGTGACGGCACGTTGGTCAACGTTGCGCCAATTCGCCGCATACTAAAACTAAACGCATCGGAAATGTTTATGCTTGCACACGGCTGCGTGTACTCGTACATGCACCAGCGACACGCGTTTCATCGTATAGTAGGAACACGCTCGTTATTTGACCACGTTCAAGCTCAAAGCACGCATTATCATTTGCTGCTTCGAGAGACACTGAAGCTTTTTAAGCGCGACCGGCTTCAGAGAGTTCTAGCCGTGCAACTATTTCGAGATCCTCTTGCTGCTTTACATACAGGTACGCATACGCATACGCATACGCATACGCGTACACGTACACATACATATGTATACCGTCGTCATTCATGCCGTGTTAATTTACAAATTTGCTCGTCCCACCAAAGAGTCGTTGACGTTTTCAAACCTCGAACAAAAGGGTGTTACACTAGCTCTCACATTTTACTTTCCGTTGTTCTTTTGTTTACTCTTTCTTATGAAACACACGCAACGAAAAATCGATCACTCTTCTCCCAGATGGTATCGAACGCGTATCATTTTGCGACGCGACTTTTCGAACGTTCTATCCGATCTATGCGATTTATGCGATTTATGCGATTTACGCGATTTGTGCGATCGAACGCATCGACCAGTCGAATAGTTTTGAATTGCTTAAAAATTAATGCTTAAAATTAAAAATTTTAAACATCACGTGAAAAGTGTAAAAATAGAATGACTAACAATAAGAAAGATCCGGCTTTTCTCGTCGAAACACCTTTGTGGCGCTAATAATCTAAAGGTCGCACAAATTGACATGTTCCATTCACGAATCTTGTTCAGAATTACTTACAAACATAGTACACGATAATATACTGTAACGTAATATTAGATGGAACAGAAAACACTCGACGAATAGTTGGAAACAATGTCCGGCAATGTCCATGAAAGTCTCTGTAAAAAAGTAGATTTCTCTGGTCGATTACTCACCACCATTCTGCGCAATAATCGGGTCGATAGCCACCAACAGGACGAGGAAGATAGGAGTCATATTGACCACCCTCTTTCCCGTCTTCCCTCGGTCACCCGTGATCACTGCACACTTAATACCACGGTTGCAGCGTTCCACCTATGAAAAAACAAATCACCTTCGTCATAACCATACCACCTTCACTCCGCTGCGCAGGAGGTCTTCGTTCGAACAAAGACGATGCTTCGGATCCACAGCTCGTTCGAGTGTGTTGCTCGACGACAGATCACCGGCTAGGAGAATTATTGTACAAAACAGGATGAGAAATTCGTTCTCAAGCAGTACAACGGTACGATCGTCTAAAAATTTGCAACCAATGCTCGTGAATTTTCAGCTAACTCTTGTAACGTTGAAAAAAATAAAAAAATAGAAAAATCGAAAAATCGAAACAAAAGGAGAAAAAAATTACTCTTTACTGGTGGTTTGTCGATAGGTGACGGACAGGGGAAACAGAAACGCTCATCCAACAAGAATCGATCGTAACTATCGACACGCGCCATTTACTATCGGTGCGGCGTTCTGTATCCTATGCAGAAACGTGAATCTTACGAGCATGCTCGCACACGGTAAAAGAAAAAAGCGACAGGTTTTTCACGAACATCGTTAACGATCACACACTTGTTCGTCGACGAGATCGCATCGAGTCGTTCGACTATTCACATCTTTTCCTACTGGCTGGATAGCAGTCTTCCTCTTTCCTTTCTGATCGTAAGAAGATCGATTTGAAAGGTGACGTCGCAAGGCTCGTTTCCAAAAACTGGCCTCTCGACGTATTTCCCTGGGGATCGACGCACTTCTTTTCCCTTTTCCGTTTCTCCGTTTCCACTTTACGATGAATTATATTCTTTTCTCTCGTTGCTTCTACAACGAGTCCAACGATCAGCACTAATAAGATATAGTCCGATAGGTGTGATGAAGAAGATCGAAAACGTTCGTCTGTTACCCTTTTCCCACTTCTATTTCTTTCCGAAAACTTTCAAAATTTCCTTTTTCTTTGTGTACGCGTGTAATTTCAACAACCTCCATGCGGGTATCTCAACTCTTTCTTTCGATGATTCCACGACCATTCCATATTTTTTTTTTTTTCCTTTTCCCTCGAAATGAGACTTTCCGAGAGCTTTTAATCAAGCTTTGTCGACTTCCGTTTATTCTGGTTACATCTTTTGGCTAGTCGATTCTAATCTTTGTTCTCGCTGTGGATTCGACTTACGATCAAATACGCTCTTCTTCGTCCTGTTCTCTTCAATTTCTCTGTTTCTTCTACGCTTCTCTTCTTCGCGTCAAATTTTCAAGTCAACAGATGAGAACATTTTGTTACGTTAAGAAGATTTACAACAAAAGGACCACCTGCTGATTTTACCAATACTCCTTCAAAAATCACTGCATGAAACAACGAATTGGACGTACAACGGATGTTTTTAACCGAATCAAACTTCAACGCATATTTAAATACTATAAACTTTTATTACAACAATTCCCTCTTCGCGCGCGTTCTTTTTGCGTTGCTTCGTGTCATATTCCCAAGGATGCCACTGCTTTTTCAGCTCTTTCGTTTGTCTCCGATTTTAACTATACATATAATTAACAACTTTTACGATTAACAATGGCCGCGATATAAGCCATTGCGTTCCATACGCGATATTAACCGCTTCCACTCATTTTTCTCCATAGAAATTTAGAATCCAGTGTTTCCTATGCTATTCTGTTCTGTTCTGTTCTTTTCTTTTCTTTTCTTTTCTTTTCGTTTCTTTTCGTTTCTTTTCTTTTTCTTTTTGACCCTCCCCCCTCGAGAATTCCAATATCGGCAACAAAATCGTGCATTCCAAGTATCAGTCACACTTTTCACCGAAATCCTCGTCACAAGATCACTTTAAATGTTTCTACGACACGAATAAATGAAGGGACAAAGTAACACGTGCGAATGTTGCCGCAAACTCAAAGTTAAATAATTGCAAAATAGCTTGCGATATTATGGGATCGGGTTGAGGGTGGTAGTTTTCTGAACGCGCGCTGCGGCTTGACTGACTCATCCCCATACCCCCCGACGAAACCCCCTCGCGACCTACCACCGAAAGACGCGCAAGCGCGAGATCCCCTCTAGCTCAACGATTCCAGTACGAGAACGCCTATGAATTCGCGGCAGTCAAAATTTTCTATCATTTTAAATATACATATATATACACACACAGAAAAAAAAAAAAAAGAAAAAAAAAAAAAAAATACACACACACATGTACGTATATGTATATTTCTTTCTTTCTTTTTTTCTTCTTTTGACGCCTCGGGAAATTATTCTTAAAAATTGGACGTTCTAAAATTATATTTGCACGTGAATTTAATTCCTGACAATATTGTGACATTCCAATAGAATGTGAGACTTTGAGGAATAAAAAGACAAAAAAAGAAAGAAAAATTAAATTTTTCATTTTTTAAGCGAAAAAATATGCTCGGGAAAAGAAGGAGGCGAAAATGTATATGAAAACACAGGAAAGATAGAGTAGGTACGAGAGAAGAAGGAAACGGAGAGAAACGATGTAGAGAGGGTGGTTTCGGCGCTGGTTTAAACGCGACGCATGCGTTGCCCGCACGAGAGGATGTCCTCTGGGGTGAGCCGCCACCGTACTCTGGCCAACGTATCGCAGTTTCTAGCTCGATGTTTGTCCGCGTGGTACTCCCCGAGACGGTGGTGCTCGTGGTAGCCACGAGGGTGTCGGAATATAAAACAGCCAGTGAAAGAGTACGCGATTCGGACAGTTTGAAATGGCGAGGAAACGCCGAAACGGCGAAAGCCGGCACGAAAGCAACTTCATACGCCAAGAAGAAAGTATACCGATACATCCCGCGATGCGATCTTCGACGCTTGCGCTCCTGGGCCATCCGACCTAAACTTGCCACCAGTCTTTTTTTCTTTTTCCTCCTTCGACGCGAAGCTCGGACCGATCGTCGTCCAACCAAGGAACTCGGAAAGCCTCTGGGAGTATGGCAAGCTTCGACCCGACGAAGAAACCCTTGCCATCAACGCGATACTCTTTTCGACCGGGTAAGTGGCCAACCGTGTGTAGTTTCCAACACTTTATTCTTTGTCTCCTCTTCTTGTCGTTTATTATTAACACGTTGCACGGAAAGATATGAATGAAGTTTTCTTTTTCTTTTTCTTCTTCTTCTTCTTCTTCTTCTTCTTTTCTTTCTTTCGTCTTTTTGCTTTTGTAAAAACGACGAATTTCTTCTTCTTTTTTTTTTAATTCCTAACTGAAATGAAAACAAATAAAACGATCCCGAGACAAGGCTATGACGATTTGAAGCTTAAACGACAAATTCGATGCAACAGCCCGATACTATCAACCGAATGTTAAGAATAAACGATCTATGTTTAAAATACTAAGGTGAAAGTAATCTGTTTCATTTGCGATCGTATAGTCTCGTTCTCGTTCAGACACCTTCACAAATTCACTCGTTTAATACCAGCTACCGCCTGCCTCTCTCGTCACACTAGCCTCCTTCGTCGAACAAAGTACACTGATTCGTCCCCGGAATATTGGATGTGCACTTGCGAACGTGTCGAACGAACCGCGTAACTCGTTTTCAAACCAAGATGGATATAATAGAGGATACGAAACGAAATTACTTTTGCCTCTAATTATCGAGATAGCTAATTTTTTAATATGTACAAGTGTCGCCTTCCGTTTCTTTCTCTTTTCAATTATCGATTACGACTTAGCGGATAACGGGACATGGAACAAAAGTAACATTAACGATGAAACTAGGAAGCTAATTACATTAACAAGCGCACGACGATAAGATCCCCATAGTTGGACGATTAGATGTTACAGTTTAATAATAACCCGTCCATTAGCGATCGTGTCGTTAGAAGCGAGAAAACGTGAAACAATACCACGTTATTCCGATAATTTGTGTTTCCGACTATTCTTGCAAGTTGGACAAGGATACTTTGCAGCCCGTTGTAGCACCTACACATTGATTTTTAACTTAAAATAGACAGATCCCCCTCCCGCCCCCCAATCTGAAATTGCTCGTCGAAACAGAAGAGGAATGGGCAAGCCAGCAGACTCAGAGTCAGAAACATAAACAGGTCAACGTAACTTGGCAACGAAATCGTTGCGAAGAACGGGAAAAGGCGAAAAAAGAGGAGAAAAGATGAAAAAAGGCGAACGCCGTAGCGTATCTCCGGAGGGAAAAGCGTGTTCCTTTGCTCACGGTGATAATAAAAAATTCCAAGGTGCGCGTAACTTAATTTAATATCGTGGCCAGTGCACCGTGACCCGATGATAAATCTCTCGGAATCTCTGACCGCGCCGTTTCCATTCCTCCATTCTAAAATCTGCCTATTCTTTCTTGTGCTCGAACAAAAGATGATAGTCCGGTATAAGAATAACCAGGAAGAAGTGTCGGGCGCCAGTACGCGACGGAAAACTCAATTAAAAATGAAATGCTGAATGTAATTCGGTATAGGATCGATTAAGTACGCAATGCTATTCTTTGCTTATATTCTGTGAAACTAAATTCATCTGGTAATTAGTGTTTTACGAGGGATCGTCACAGAAATACTCGATAAAGGGGAAAAGCTTTGTTCCAGATTGAGAATGCTCTTCGACGCGCGTCGTGTCGTGTCGGTGAAAAGCGGTGCCGAAAAGCATCGGCTATATATTTTAGGCGTTTATTTTTTTCCAGTACGGGACACACAATGCGCTGATCCGTTGATTCGTTGATCCACGGATTCAGAATTACGAATTTATAATTTACATTAACGTCGTTCTTTGATCTACAAAAAGCCAGAGCATCGAGTTAGGCGGAACGACATTATTTCGTTGCAACTGTAACAAAGCTGTATCGACTAAAGTCGGCGATAAGATTGGAATAATTGAGAAAGGTGTCTTTTATTTCTCGTTTATTATTCGTTTCGTGGCTTGTGTTTCTTGGTTTCGATCGATATTAAATGATATCGTGCATGCATCATCGTTGAAACGTTTCAAACTTTCCTGTACACACACACACACACACATATATATATGCCTATCATAGGTAGGTGTTTGATGGCACGTTCGTGGATCTGTACGTAAAAAAAATAGTGAAAGAGAACAAACAGACGAACTGGATGCTGGTGGTGCCAGCAGCGACAGCCATGTAAAACTTGTCGCGGGACAATCGTACATCGCGCACATTCTACTAACTTATGAATAAACATTTCTTGCCGCCACCCAGTAGAAAATTACACTCGGAAATGTCCCTATCATTCTGTCGTCTTCTTTTCGTTATTTTTCTCCTTTCTTTCCTTTCTTTCCTTTCTTTCCTTTCCATTCATCGCTTTCCTTTTCTCCCTTTCACACTCGAAATAAGGCAACTAACCGCTCACTGATCTCAAACAAGTGAAAGATCGCGAGGATGGTTCGATTTTTCAACGCATTGCTCGTCGCGATAATCAAGATGGTGTCGACGATGGAATCAAATATGTAGTCGATGATAAAATAATTAAGCTGATTCGATGTAACATCGGTGTTTATAAATTGTAAATCAAGTTCGTTTTACGCAGACTGTTAGTTTAGCTTCAGGGACAGTTTCCGCGATTAATGTTGACACAAGTTGGGTCGCGTTTGATAATTAGTTGATCGTCCCGTTGATATATAATAAATAAATGCACGTTGTGCATCCTCTATTCCTGGTAAAAGGTAAAAGGTAAAAGGTAAAAGGTAAAAGGTAAAAGTGAATTTGTCTCGAATCCTATCTATGTACCTATTTCAGTGTTGATTCACTGAACAGACTTGGCTACCTATTTTAAACTGGATTTTATATAATAATAACATCACAGTATTTGCTACAAAATTCTGTTTCACCAATGCCTGGCGGTTAAATGAAACGCAATTCGAACAACGCTATAAACCGTGCTTTGTGCGAAAATTAAAAAACCACACCACTGAATCGATATGTCACTCTTTCAAAGTAAATTAAGCACGTTTCAATTAGCAGTTTCTCCATAGGGTAAAATATAATTTACCTCCCAACAATTCGTTAAACTTCTACCCTCGGTTTACCGTGCCAATAATTTATTTTCTATGTAGTTCATTCGTCGATGTAACAAGGGGTTTCGTTCGCATTAACCTGCTCTCCATCGACTAGATCGTCTATGTATGTACCTATGTATACATAGCTTGGGCCGCGAACCTGGAAACGATTACGTATATTGACAGCAGAGACTTAAAAATTGTTTAATTTCTATCACCTTCTAATCTAACTTTCTGACCGATTAGCTGCAAACTGAAAACAATTTATTTACACGTTCGGATAAGTACTCGGATAATAATAATAATGACACTCAAGTTTTATTACTAAAAATAAACCAACTAATAAAATAATGTGAAAACGACAAAAATTCGGACTCCCTCCGAAAAAGCTCGAGTTCTTTTTTCACCGATCCATGCTGCTTCGCTTTTAATAGTCTTCATCACGGAACGAGTAAAAAAAATCTATACTCACTCGAGCACGGAATAATTTCTTTTGTAAGGAAACTCGTAGCAGCGAAATTTTATAAGTCACCGTATCGTTATATCTTATATCTAGACGGAATCGATTTAATTGGTAGAATAGCCTCTAATTGAATCTGTAACTAGTAACCGGAGAGTCTTATCGTCTTTCCGACTGACGCTAATTACGCTTGAAATCTTAATTGCAGCTCGTGGGGGATGATAGCAGGTAGGGGTTATCGACCACCTATGTACGATGGAAAGAAAAGAGCGAACCGAAGTCTAAAAATGAAAAAGATCGCGAGTGTGTCTTAAACGATTCGCGAGTTTCGCTACTTTTGTACGCGACGATCGAAAGATCCACTCTTCGCGGAGTTCTTCCATCGGTGGTGATTCAAAGAAAAGCTGATTTCGCGGAGTGCTCGAAACTAAGAAAAGGGGAATAGCCGGTAACGAACCTTCTCTTCTACGGTCGGTACTTAGAAACACCGCGCCTCGACACTGAGACTGAGACTGAGACTGAGACTGAGACTGAGTGAGACTAAGGGCGAGAAAACGAGAAAACGAACCAAGAAAATCAAAGACAGAGAAGGAACTGGGTGCGGAGAAGGAGGAATATCTCCTGTCAAAGGCGACTGTAAGGAAATTTTCACGGAAAGGAAAAATCTGTAACTCGACGAGAGTAGTGCGGAGAATCCAATTGTCAGTGGCAAAGGGACCACGCCATGCCATCGTTGCGAAACGGACCAAGACAGCAGATCGAGAAGAACCGAACTAGTCGAAAGTTTTGATGGTTTCAAATGAACGAAAGAGAGATATCTTTCCTCTCTCTTTTGACAAGAGAAACAGAGAAATCAACAGCCTGTCAAATGTTCATTCGAGGCGCACGTTAAATACATCAGGAATTTTCGAGTTTTCGAAAACAAGCTGAAATCTCTCCAAGGCAAAAGAATACTACAGATTTGTGCGAAAAACGGATCGTGTCGAATTTGATATTTTAGGACGATGACAAAACGAAAAAGTATTAAATATGGCTCTGGCTTCAGACCTTCTATCGATGCATATGATAAATTCATGCTCGCTGTTAATTAATATCCTTATATAATACAATGTAATATTCTCTTATTCCGATAAAAAACAACACGAGGCACCAACAACGAATGCTTTTAATTCACTTCGATCTGATATCCGCGTGCTTCTATAACGTTGCTCATATTCCTATCTATGTACGAATCCGAATAGCAACAACAACAACAACAACATGGTATTACGTGTACATGGAACGTACCAACCTAAATGTGTAAACGATTTCACCCACGAACAAACGAACTCGAATCCCTCGGCTCTACCCTTTCGTCGTTTCCTCGTTCATTTGGCTTTCCGCTTACGACTAGACGAAGATCGATACACCAGCAAACGATCGTACGATGCAACATTAATCAGATCGGTGCCGAACCTCTACAGGATACAAAATTTCAAAAACGTTCCTTTTCGCGTACAATAATGATGATATTATTGTCATTTAACTGCACAGTTTCCTATCTTCGATCAACCAACGGTCAGACGACAGACGATAGCGGCGGCGTTTTATTAAATTTCTTTGCTGCACAATTACGTATAATTATGCGGGTCGTTAAAGTTTCAAAGAACGGATAAATCCTGATGTCAGTCTCGAAGATCAACCTTTTAAAAGTTTCCAGTTTTGGCAAATGCCCAATAATGAGTGAAGCAAACGAGACGAAATGATATTCATACGTAGACACATATCTGCTTAAATAGTGCCAAGATCTAACAACTCTGCTATGCGTGTATGCGTATATGCATTGCATGTGCATGCGTATGCATATATACGAACCTATGCCTCTGTCTGTTTGTCTGCCTGCCTGCCTGCCTGCCTGCCTGCCTGTCTGTCTGCATGTCAAAATTCAGTACGAATCGAAAAAAAGTACCACAATTAATGGTGGTTACAATTTTTTGTGCACTGCAGTTCCACGCTTGTTAATGGATTTAATGATTTTCCTCCATGCTATCGCTTCATTCGGTTAAAACGATGTTTCAAACTTTTGAACAGAGATAGAAAAATGTTTCGACGCTAATTTGAGCTAAAATTTAACTTTCACGTTTTCGTTATGCCAATGATTACCGCAACTACAGAATTGCCACAATAAATTCACAGATATGAATTTTTGTTTGGTCTCGTTGATTCAACGAAAGCGCGTTCAATTAATGGCAACGATTGCGTATCGTTCATTGAAAATTCCGGAAAACTATGAACCATGGTGTATGAAAGCGCGTAAAATGGCAAGCGCGCATAGAAGATTTCTCTTGTTTACGCGTTTCCTTCCCTTCGCTGTGAAAGGACGAAACACAGAACTGGAGGTAAAAGGAAGTGGATGATACTGAAATGGAAGCTCTTTCTACGTTTTTACGCGTTACTCTTCGTTTCCTTTCTACTTACGTTTTTTATCTTTACTCCCCTTTCTGGCGCCACCCTTCCTATCTCGTCTCCATCTCGTTCTCTCGTCTCGACGTGTCACTCGTAACAAGACCCGACAACAATACTCTTCCCTTTCCTTTGTTCCGAAATTCTTTGCTCGGTCGAGGCTTTGTGTACTCGTCATCCGTATTAATTAAAAGTTTTTGAAGGCCTCTCGTATCCACCGTTAGACCCTCGAAAATACAGACGACGACAACGACGACAACTAGAACGAGCCGTGACACAACTCGACCGTTTTCCCCTTCCTAAAACGCACGGTCGTTCTCCTCGTAGACTTTCTGCTATTTTCTACTATTTTCCACTATTTTCTACTATTTTCTACTGCTTTCTACTGCTTTCTACTATTTCCAACAATTTCCAACAATTTCCAACAATTTCCAACAATTTCCTACTATTTACTACTACTTCCTACTGCCTACTTCCTTCTTCCTTCTTCCGTTGTAACCTCGATATTTCCTTTCGAGTCATCTTGAGAACGTCGACACAGCATCTGAATGTGATTCTTCTCGTAGCTATCCTTCCATTCGTCTGAACCAAGTTTAGACTGTTGAAACAGATTCAACCAGAGTTGTCGACATTCGAGGAGAATCGTGGAGAGTTGAGGAAACGGAGGAAAATTTGTATCTACGACAATCAAGGACGTAGATCTTTGAACAGGTAGATACAATTCGGACACAGTGAACAATGTATCGGGAAAACTAGAACCAGTTTTCAATATTTTTAACTATTTTATTGTCATTTAGTTGTTCCTTCATAATTTTTAATGAAATTAATCATCGTTGAGCATTGATACGTACAAAAAAAAAAAAAAAAAAAAAAAAAAAAA
>SMSQ01026167.1:15118-38513 GCA_019453375.1 Ctenoplectra terminalis | reverse complement strand
CAAAATATTTTCAGAGTACAATGATATATAAGGAAAAACGTTGGCGAAGAAAAGAAGGAAAAGGATGTGAGAGCCAAAAGTGGAGCAAACAACTCAACACCATCTTTAATGCAGGACATCTCGTGAACCAAGTCCGTAGTAGGTTTCCGTGATACTGCTAAGAACGGTAGAAGGAAGAAACCTCTCCGAAGAATTCCATTCTTTCGTGCTATAGTAAAAAGCACAAAGTATGTACTTCCTCTTGGGGAAAAAGGGTATCCCTAACGGGCGGTTTTATTATCGACAAGAAAAATATAGTACGTACGATATCTTGCACAACGAAGCATCGACAATCGGCAATGGTCAATCGACGTTGTTCGGATTGGACAAGGTTGGTATAATTGTACCAGAATAAAAGAAAAAAATATTCATTAATATGTTAATCTTAATCGAAGGTTCGTAAAGGAAAAAAAGATGGGATAAAAGATGGTGAACGATACGATAGTTTTGTTTTCGCAACTATCCACTTGGAAACTAGAGACCTGGTATTTATTTGATGAGAAAACAAGTTGTTTCAGATTTAAAAACAGCACGATACCATAGTAAATAAAAGGAGATAAGTCGACAACAGAATTTCTTCTTCGTAGGTAGAATAGAAGTTGGAGCTTAAAGTTTAATGAAAAGCGTTACGTATAGTTGGTCCGTCTCGTAAGTCGAAGAGAATGGCTCTTTAAATCTTATCCGGATTCGAATATACGATTATCGGAACGAGAAGGGTACACGGAATGGGAGGAATTGGATAAAACGTCGTTAATCGTCGAACAAAGCTGGCATTGTCGCGCTAATCAGCAATGGCCACCTTGATCGAAAATAAATTGTCGAGAAAGAGTACGCGATGGCGCGTTTCAGCCAAGCACGAACGCCACTTTTCTTTATTGCACTTTCATACGTGTACTGGGTACGTTTCAGTGGTGCGCTCTGAAATTTACCAGCCCGCCTTCTACCCGTCTCGAATACATACGTCTCCATGACCGTAAATAAGTATACATATACGTGAGCACGTGTGTATATCTCCATGATACCTCGGAACGTCACGAGCGCCCGATTATCAATCGATCAAGTAACATTCGCATCGATCGAACGACGACGAAAAATCGCTCAAGAAATAGAGGTACATGTATGAGGAAGTTGTTTGATTCCTGCACGATTACACACACCACAAATTGCTTCTATTAGGTTTCAACTAAAACTAGAAGGAAAATGTCGCTGTTCCAAACTGTCGAACGCAGGAAAAGGAACTAACTTTGAAAAATCCATCGGTCGTCGCTCTTCTAACTAAATCGCATCAACTTTCCTCGCACGTGTTTCGGCACCTTTGCCCTACGTCCTATTAGAGTACCTTCGAACGCTATCAGTTTGGCGCGATAAATAAATTCCGGTTTTTATGCAAATAAAAACATTCATTTTTCATACAACTATGCGTACAATTAAATCGTTTTGATTATTCTTTCCTACGCAACATACAAACATAACGATACCAAACACAATTTTTCTGTCGTCCAACGCGCGCCCACAGAGAGGGATAGATGCTATTTAACCGATTTAAGGGTGGAAAGCATCCAGTCAGTGGTCGATCGGTGGTCCCGATTGTAGTCCTTATCACCAACGGTAACAGGGCGCACTCTCGCGTGCCAATGATTGCATGGTTCATGGGCGTTCTACCGTGAGCAGTGCCGTTCTACTAATACTATTATGGAACTGGGTCCTTGGATCACCATGAACGTACCACCTTCCGTACCCTCCAGGAATACAGAGTAGGTTACGTACACGGTGTCAGTTGCATGTCCTAATCAGAGCTAATGCCCATTGTTCACTCACTGGACAGCACTGGCAATGTCCGGAGGAATCGATCGTTCAATGACTCAAAATCTTCCAAAACTGACTCGCTATGGTTCTAGCTATGGTTCCAACTATGCTCGATGTTAAAAAAGAAAGAAAAAAATTATCAAAGTATACGCATCGCGAATATTAGCGTGTAACATTTCTCATAAACTAGGTATAATTCGCATGCTGAAATACGATAGAACACGATTCTTCTACACACGTACATACATACATACAATTACACTTGCGATATAACTTCAATTATGTTAAATTAAAATAAAAACAACTTTGTTATCGATAATCTGTACTTGTACATTTCATACGAATATATTCTATGCATGAATTACGTTGACAATGAGTGTATACGTCAACGATTGTTTGAAAAAAAATAAAAAAATAAAAAAATAAAAAAACTATAATGATAGATAATCTATGATATTTTCCCTAAACTAACAATAACTTTAACACAATAAAACACACGACCGCGCAAAGCAGGATTTAAGTTTAACTTAAGTTTGATTTGAAGTGACAGTAACGAAATCAGGTCTCGGTTAATTTAGTTTCGCGAATAACGTATTCTACTTTATGTATGTTCTTATATCGATTTGTCGTGTCTCAAATGTCGATGAAATAATCAATTATAGTAAAAAAGAAAGAAAGAAAGAAAGGTAATGGTCATTGCAGAAAGCGTTTAAAAGTTCTCTAATATTTGAAACACAGTCTAACGGTATAGTGTCGAAAGTCTTGAAAAATGAGCAAACTTTGAAGAGTATTTTGTCTCGTCACCTAGAAATCACACTTTCTCGCACAGGTTTTTAATTAATTAGCACGAAAATCTGTAAGAAAAAGCTACGACAGACGACGAAAGGAAAGGAAAGGAAAGGAAAGGAAAGTAAAGTTAAGGAAATGAGCGTACAACAAGAAAGATAGGAGGCTCGAAAAGCTCTTGAAAGAAAGGAAGGTCAGCGCGAAAGGCAAAAGTGGGTGTGAACGACAGGACTAGAAAAGGTAAGAATGAGATTACTTGGCAAACCAAAAGTCCCGAAACAAGTATTGGACCGTAGTTACACCATACCACGGTTCAGGTTCTACCACAATTCTCAAGTACGCGTACTTTGAATATCCTGCCGTTTTACTGAAAGATTTACGAGTATAAACCACTTCTATTTAGACCCTATTCTATGATTCCATCTCCTTTCACGAATGTTTATTTAGCTACTATGTTATACTTGACATTAGGTAATTAAACGCACACACCCGCGACTGACAATCAGAATTACCGTTTCGACATATATTATCTATAAGTGACACATCGCTCGACAATTATTTACGATGAGACATGATATCTTCTAATTATTCAAACATATAAAAGAAAAAAAGAAAAAAAAAAAAAAAAAAAAAAAAAAAAAAAAACAAAAAAAAAAAAAAAAAAAAAAAAAAAAAAAAACAAAAAAAAAAAAAAAAAAAAAAAAAAAAAAAAACAAAAAAAAAAAAAAAAAAAAAAAAAAAAAAAAACAAAAAAAAAAAAAAAAAAAAAAAAAAAAAAAAACAAAAAAAAAAAAAAAAAAAAAAAAAAAAAAAAACAAAAAAAAAAAAAAAAAAAAAAAAAAAAAAAAACAAAAAAAAAAAAAAAAAAAAAAAAAAAAAAAAACAAAAAAAAAAAAAAAAAAAAAAAAAAAAAAAAACAAAAAAAAAAAAAAAAAAAAAAAAAAAAAAAAACAAAAAAAAAAAAAAAAAAAAAAAAAAAAAAAAACAAAAAAAAAAAAAAAAAAAAAAAAAAAAAAAAACAAAAAAAAAAAAAAAAAAAAAAAAAAAAAAAAACAAAAAAAAAAAAAAAAAAAAAAAAAAAAAAAAACAAAAAAAAAAAAAAAAAAAAAAAAAAAAAAAAACAAAAAAAAAAAAAAAAAAAAAAAAAAAAAAAAACAAAAAAAAAAAAAAAAAAAAAAAAAAAAAAAAACAAAAAAAAAAAAAAAAAAAAAAAAAAAAAAAAGAAAGAAAACTTTACCGTTCTTATTTTACTCTACAATACTGGTTCAACTTAATTACATCACAGTTGAAATCCAACAACAAAAAAGAAAACATAAAGTTTAAATGATAAAGCGAGCACTTTTCTATTAAGAAATTATAGGTCATGGTGTTTGCTCGAAACTTACAGAACCATTTAGGTAAGACATCGGGTGATTAAAAATGATACGAGGGTAGACGCGATCGGAAGTATGCTCGCGTGTAAGCCAACATGAGACAACCTCGAATCACAGTGCTTATTGTTAGCTTTGATTCACGCTTTTCCACCTCATTCTGTTTCGAACACGCATATCAAAATAACAGATCTTTATTCGACAGTAGCAACGTGTTACTGAAAAAAGTATGCTTATGCTATCATGTACTTTTCATCATCATCATCATCATCATCATCATCATCATCATCATCATCATTATTTAAATAACAGATTTATTTCTTTTTTACAGCAATGTTTTATACCACGGTTGTTCGCCCTACTGATCGAAGTTCTAAACCTAGATCCCGTAAAAGATAAAATATGAAAACACCAAGTACAACGAATGGTATGACATGCAAATGTATTGTATGTTCCTCGTTGCACAACATTCGAAGGATTTGCAGCTGATAAAGAGAGGTTTCAACTATACCTACAACAGATTATGTTGACAGTCGGTAACGTGATCACGAAGACGCCGGTAACAGAAATGTGGAGGCGTCGGTACAGTACAGACTTACCTTCGTTTCTTGTATTTTATACAATTTATGATAATCAAACGAAACGGTTTAAACAATTAGGTAAACGGAAAGGTATATATTTCGGTTTCATATTTTACCATATTTCTGAAACGATCGAACTAAAAATATCATACATCTTTCATTTCCTTTAATTTTGCAACGTACTCTCTTTTTATGAGAAACTAAAAATCGATATCAGCGAAATATTTCCTTGGAAAGAATATCCTCGTAATAACGAAATGAAATTAAACGAACGGAAATTAGTGCGAATAACCGATCGTACTGCTCGAGAACGAATGACTTTCAGATACTAGGAATAGAAATTCATTAGAATTACTTAGATACAAAAACATACGTATCGTACATAGCACAGCAAACCGTGCAGAAAAAAGTAGTACGAATCAACGATAGTAACTATTGTTCGTGTATACCTAATCGACGGTTAATTTATGAAAATAATAATCATAAACAACGTGGTTTTGTAAATACATGTACAGAGATAAATGAAGCGTTACAAGAAATAAAAATCCTTAACTGATAATACACAAAAGATAACAAATAATATTAAATAAATAATAAATAGCTGTTTTTTGTTGTTGTAAAATCTCGATAATTTAACATAAATAATCTTAGATGCAGAATCCTTAAAAACTATCGATTGATATTGAAAAAGTAAAGTTAATCGAATTACAATTGTTACGATATACGAAAAGGAGAGAAGAAAAGTAAAGGAAAGAAAAGTTCAAAAACAAACTTCAACTATCGAGATCTTATCATCGTAACGTTAATTAAATAGAAATATAAGGAAAATTATCAGAATATTCAGTAACATCTCGTACGAATATGCCGAACAAGAATCTCATTGTTCTTAACGAGTTCGGTAATAAAACTGATCCGTAGCAGATATAGCAACGATTCACAACATTGCTTGTTTATAGAAATCTGTTTCTCGTATAAAATAATTATGTTACTAGCGAACAAAATTTTTTATTATTATTACTATTATTTAATTTATAATAACATTAATTAACATTAATTAATAAAATAATACTAGATTCTAACGAAATGTACGCGTTCAATGTATGTTACTGAATATAAAGGTAATAAGAAAATTAAAAAATTAAAAAATTAAATAAAATGAAACATACGTTTGTCTGCGATTAGCGTTTGAATGTTTCGATGCATTCCCTGTTGCAACAGCTTGGTCGGTACGCACCTTTGTTCGGTCTCGATATTGGTCCTTTCTCAGGTTTTTCTGAAAATAAACGTAAATAAAAATTAATTTGAACCGATTTTATTGATAATTTTCGAACAGACAAAGGTTCTTTACTCGTATACATATATTGGAAAACGAATCGCATTTTTACCGCTTTACTTAATCTTTTTCCACTCCTATTTATATAAATAGAATGTTAAAATACAAATAATGCAAGTTATCGGTATAAAGAAGAGGAAACGAGGAAACGAGGAAACGAGGAAACCATAAAATTGAGATAAAAAACATAATTATGAATCTGATTGGGTAATTAAAGAAAAATATGTAAATGGAACGTAACCATGGATAAGTTGAACGTTAAATAATCGAGGTATTTAGGAACATTCGAAGAATGCAGAGTGACAGAAAATTGTGCAGACACGAGGACCTATCTCGGACGAAAGGACGAAAGGACGAGAGCACCAAGTACAAGTATCGAAAGAATACTAAGAATAAAAATGATGATATATTATAATAAAGATTAATAAAGACGATAGAATAAAAATAAGGTAGGAACGGATGAAAGGATTGGAAGATGCAAGAGGTTATATGTACCGACGCGGTTAATTGACATGCGACGCATGCTTGCCTATGCACGTTTCGTCGAATTTTTATCGTTCTACCTCGATCCGTAGACAATACGTAACGAAACGTTACGTTTTATTACCAACTTGTAATCGATTAAAAAACATGATACATCGTGTAAACAAATTGATTATTCCTGATGCTCAAGCTCAAACTGAAACTGAAACTGAAACTGAAACTGAAACTCAAACTCAAACTGAAACTCAAACTACAGAAAGGAAGAATGATCGTGTGGAGAATAGCAAAACACTCACCACTTTTTTCACACATATGTCGACCAATCGAATGGAAACGTCTAACTCGAACGGTTACATTTTAAACCGATATACACTGCGTTGATTTACTACGGAATGACTTGAAAAATTCGTGCAAAATATAGGAAAAAAAAGGTAATAATTAGGAGAGAGGCAAGAAAGACGCCATAGCTATTTAATACTGGCCGGCCATATTGCTTTCATTCTTACCACGTGATATTTCGCGGGATTTTATGAAACTGTTACCCGGTTTAAGATTACGTTAACCAACCTGTGAAATATATTCCGTACACCCGTATCGTTTAAAACAATTTTTCACTAATTCAAATTATTGAAAAACGAAACGAAAGAAAAATATGAAATAATTTTACTAAATCCTTGCTACTTTTACATAATATTGTTAAACAAATGACATCAACTTACTAACAATATGTACACACTCGGTAATAATAATATATAAATAAACAATAAAATACAACAAATTCAACATTTTTTCATACATCTGGCATCTAGTTTATTAATTACTACCGAATAACTTTAACGTGACTTGGCGAAACGAATTATTGATTATCCGATGATGAATAAAAGGAAGGCACGTTTTATTTAATAAATCCAATTTATACGATTTAAATTTACCTTTCCGA
This sequence comes from Ctenoplectra terminalis, assembly GCA_019453375.1. NCBI lineage: Eukaryota > Metazoa > Arthropoda > Insecta > Hymenoptera > Apidae > Ctenoplectra > Ctenoplectra terminalis. The sequence goes on along the minus strand of SMSQ01026167.1, from coordinate 31,175 downwards.
TTCAACNAACTGTTACCCGGTTTAAGATTACGTTAACCAACCTGTGAAATATATTCCGTACACTCGTATCGTTTAAAACAATTTTTCACTAATTCAAATTATTGAAAAACGAAACGAAAGAAAAATATGAAAAAATTTTACTAAATCCTTGCTACTTTTACATAAAATTGTTAAACAAATGACATCAACTTACTAACAATATGTACACACTCGGTAATAATAATATATAAATAAACAATAAAATACAACAAATTCAACATTTTTTCATACATCTGGCATCTAGTTTATTAATTACTACCGAATAACTTTAGACTTGGCGAAACGAATTATTGATTATCCGATGATGAATAAAAGGAAGGCACGTTCTATTTAATAAATCCAATTTATACGATTTAAATTTACCTTTCCGATTCAAATTAGGCAAAAAATAATTTTAAGAAATTTCTAGACGCTTGATTTGGATACGCGACTTTTCTGTTTCGTGAAACAATTGGAAACGCAAGTTAGTAAAAACTGGAAAGACAGAATCGTACGCGTTAACCAACAAGGATAAAGGATAAAATAATAATAACGAAGCAAGTGATACTTTCAAGCCTCTACGTAAACCATAAATATGTAAAGAACCTCGGTTTGCAAACACTATCGTACACCGTTAAATTAATATTTCAAAAGTTTTAACAATTTTAGATTTATACGAATAATGTTAAAATAATCGCAGCAATAGGATTCTAACGCATTTTAATATAAATATAATTATAAATAAATGAGAAAATTAACGCAGGTTTAGAGTTTTCAATCTTTCGACGTAAAATGGACAATAACGCTACATCGACAAACTATAATAACGTAGAAAAATTAAGATTAATAACCCCAAGGAACTTACATCGTGATTGTATCCTGCGTTCGTAGTTTCCAATTGTATTTACAACTAATAAATCATACATAAGTATAATAGTATTATACTCGTCGGACTCTAAGCCTCGATTAAAATCCTTGAAAGAAAATTTTTACCAAAGCAATCGGTTTAAGTTTGTCATTGATCACGACGAGGCAATAAGATACCATCGGTATATACCGTACATCGACTGTCCCTTGTGTTAAGGTCAACGCCAACTGAAAGATTTATTTATGTACTTGAATATTTATGTTCGTTGTTACCATAACGAGTAATTTTTTATAATATTTTCTTTCCAATTACTTATTATACAGAGTTAAAAAATTGTTCTCTTCAGGATTGGTATTCTCCATAGACATTAGGTTTTTTCAATAACAATCCTTCGCTAATTAAGCCATTTTCTATATTCAGCGAATAATAGTTTGTCTTCGTACCTTTATTAATTACGAACATTCTTAACGGGTGGAATTATTTCACGTGTCCTCGAATCAGAAAAACTACCTTATCTCAGCTTCTACGGAAAATTTATAGACTTTGTTTCTCGTTAATTAAACAGTAGATCATAACGAATAACTCGAAACAAATCGCATTCAAATGTTTCTTTCGGAACAAGAGTTACGAGCAATTGTTTAAAGTCAGAAACGCCGACCTCAAGAAATGGTATCGCCATCTGACCGGTGACAGAGACGAACTAATCGGTTGGTATCGATTAAGAAAAATCCAAATAACTCGGTATCTAGATCAAATTTTAGGGCCCCGTTGATCTAAAATAAAAAGGGTAGATCGAGGCGAATGATTTCAGATTACTCGCGAAATTATTTCACTTAAATTGACCGACCAAGAAATGGTATCGCCATCTACCGGTGAAAAGACCGAACTAATCGTTAACAATCAACGGACAGAAACACGATGATATCTCGACTTCTAGGGCACTTTGAAAGATCGTTCAGGAGACAGATTACAGTAAACGATATCAGCTACAAGATAGAATAAGTTTTAACGATATTCGTAAACGCACGTTACGTTTATTAGTTGTTGTTGTTGTTGTTGTTGTTGTTATTATTAACAAATAACTAACGAACCACTGATTCGATCTCGATGAAACTGATTCTATCTGCTAGCAGGAATTATCAGTTTTAATTTTTGCTCTAAAACGTTTAAATTAACTCACTGGTTCCCGAGTTACATATAAGCAATTAAAGAAATTGGTGCAATTTTTGGTGGTACGAGGCCAGCGCCATCTACCGGCGTATCGTACGAATTAACGATTAGTTCCCTATTTTCACCGTTAGATGGCGATACCATTTCTTGGTCCGTCAATTTCAGTGAAATTATTCGCGAGTAATTCTCAAATCATTCGCCTCGATCTATCCTTTGATTTTATATCAACGGGGCCCTAAAATTTGATCTAGAAACCTAGTTATTTGCATTTTTCTTAATCGATACCGACCGAGTAGTTGGTCAGTTTAACCAGTAGATGGCGGTAAGTGTCGCGGAAACTGATTTAAAATAACGAAAAAAAAGAAATAATATTTATACGTTTAGAATGTAAATTTTTCATATAATCTTACTAATCTGGCTACTCGGACTAATCTGTGAAATCTAATCTGTCGAGTTCTCCGTCTAATGGAATGCGTATAGGAAATCGAGTCATTCCCCCCCCTGGACATCATGGCGGTTAGACGTGTGACAATTTGTTTGGAAAATTCGGACACGTCTGCACGATCCCTGCCAATACGACGATTCTAGTCACAAGTAACTATATTATTTATATCCATTGTCTCTGGAGAGCCGACATTTTTCAATTCTTTTTTCTTTTTCATCGATATCGATAGTTTTTTCATTAAAAATGAAGAAAATATTTCGGAATAAACGGAACCGTTCAAACCTACTCGAATTCCCTATAACTCGTAGATATATCGTATATTTCAATTATAAATTCAATTTTTCTGCAATATATTTTAGCTCGCCAATCTGATCGTCGATCCGAGGATGCGCAGTAGCAGTGACGACGCTATTTCAAATCGAACATGTTGCATCTTGTGTAAAGATTTGTGTAAATTATTTTTTTTCTTTATCCGCGAAAGTAGATTCGCGGTTTCAAAAGTAATCGTTTATTTTATTTATTTATTTTTGTTAGAAAAAATTAGGATCAGCTCGAACGGAACGAGACAAGCCAAAGACGCGAGTATTTGGATAAAATATTTTCATCCCTATTATTTGAATTAAAATAAAAATTAAAGAAGATATTTTTTGCTTCTTTAGAGATAACCTAGAGGTTTTAGCTATGGATTGTGGAGAGAACCGAAGAGGATTATATTTTTGATATACCCTATATTTATGAATGAAAAATGTAAGTCTCTCGATTTGCACACTCCGAATAATTTTATTCCAATTCAATTTACACTCTTTGGATAGAAATTGTAACTATATTTTCCGTTTCTTCCAAGATGATTCCTAATTCTTCGCTCGATCCATGGACTCGACAATACAACGACCACTCGAATGGTTTGCACGACGTCTCGAATGACGCGCAGTGGACAACATCCTGATGGTTGACCCAGTTTCTCAGATCGGTGAGTCGCATGCTTTTTGGTTCCTCTGGTCATTCGATCGTGCCGAGGGACGAAAGGGACGAAAGGGACGAATCGGCACGCACCACTAGTTGTATTCCTACTGTTTCACGAGCACGGTAATCACCGGTATGGACTATACTCGTGTGTAGCAACGTCACTAGCCTACTATTTTTTTTAAATCGTCACGCTAGGATCTTATTCTACTCGAACATTTGAAATATTTATCTTTTAAAAAAATATATAATATTTAAAAAGATATCGAACACGACAATTTATACGATACAAATTATACGAATATTCATACTCGTATATTGTAATTATTTATTGAGAATGTTATAATACGAGTACAAACTTATAGCTTGAGAGAAATTTCTATTTTTCTAGTTCATTCTTTGAAAATTTTTTATAATCGAGAAATCCCAAGGAAGGTATGAACAAAAACTGTTGCTAATTGACAACAGCGATGGAACGTTTATTCTAAGTAGCGGAAAGAAGAGTAATCGGGTTCATCGTCGAGCGTGTATTATAAATTTACAAGGTCGTACGATTTCGTCCTACAATTAATATTATTTTGTAGGAAAAGGTGTGAAATTATTCAAGGATCGTAGCTTGTTTTTACAACGTGTCGATTAATTATTCGGTATTATTTCATTGTAGGCGATGAAAATACAAAAAATATAAACGAAGATCGAAGCGAGCGTAAACGAGAGCTCTTATTTTATTCGAGTTATAATTAGCGAAAGTGTGGACATAAATTTGGTAAACCATCGACCATCGACCATCGATCTCAGCGGTTCGGTGATCGATGATTGTTCGAGTTGTTGGCCTTCCTGTCCTCGATTGCCACCAATTTCGTTCCAACCAACGAAACTAACTGATTTCCCACGGGATAAATCTTTAGGTAACCCATGAAACCTTACTGGAAATTCTACGTAAATCGATCGGAAAACCCCAGATGCGATTACCAACGAGTTGCCGTCGATTCTTAATCTCGAATGGTTCTTTAAACTCCTTCGAAGCCGTTTCGTTTCGTTTCGTTTCGTTTCGTTTCGTTTCGTTTCCTTCTTACAATTTTTTCCTTTCTCTCCCTTTCTTCGCCAACATTTTTCTCTATTTTCTTTAACCGTCCGACGCACCTAACACCACGCAGACAAGACAGCAGGTGTGCTCTGTGCTCTGTGCTCTGTGCTCTGTGCTCTGTGCACCACCCTATCTCTATTGTATCCTGCTATACCGTGTGCCGTATCCGTCGCACTGCCTGTTCCAAGATTTCTATCTATAAGCTGCCCGAGGCAACTCCATCTCGAAATAGTCGATATTCCGTTCCATTAATCGTATCGGAAGGAATTTACGCGTGTACCGAGTAATTGCCTCCCGACTAATTTTCCACGATCAAAATTTCTAACGATAGAGAAAAAGGGACCGAATCGAGTATCCAGTTTATCAGAATTTATCAGAATTTATCAGAATTTTCGCGCAACGTATTTGCAACCATCTGTGAACAATTCGACGGAGGGATCTTTTTTTTTTTCCGAGCGGTTCGTGTAACGTCGTTACAGATGAGTTCGACCAAGTTTCGAGACAGAAACGAAAGACCAAAAGTTTCGCGAAAAAGTCGCACCAGTCCTCCCGTTGTCTATGTATATCGTCTAGATGGGAAAGGCGAAACATCTTTCCAGTCGCATCCTCGCAAATTCCATTCACAGCGCCACGTAGAGAAATTTCTTTTTCTTAACGATGCAACAGGATTTCACTTGTCGAGTGTCGAGTCGATAGCGTATATGTAGTTTGAACGAGCAACGAGCTAGCTGGTAGTAGTGCCTACGTGTTACGTTGATGCAGAGATGAAACCAGACAGAATGGTAGAGGTTCTTTCTCTCTTTTTTTCTTTTTTTCTTTTTTTCTTTTTTCAAAACGGATCGAAAGAGAAAATAGAGAGCGTAATGTATCCATTGGCCGGTGTTTGGAATAGATGCTCGGTGGCTCGTGTTACACCTTCATCGTCCAGAGGGTGTAAAAGGAGGTGGCAGATCGATGACTGTACAAGGGTGTTGGTGTCACGCACGTGACGTCACAACACACACAGTGCTACGAAATCGGGGTTAGACAAGCCTAAGCTCGGTATACCGCTTCGATACTCTCTTCTCTATCCGGTTGTTCTGCTCGCGTTTTACTACCACCTTTTCTTTCACGCGTTGGCCAGAAATGTGTCGTAAGAACCGAAATGTATAACCTCGACAATTTTAAGATAGCTATTATTTCAAAATTGAGAAACCGTATTCAACCGTATTCAACCGTATTCTAGCGTATTATATTAATTCTTAATAGATTTGAATTTCAAAAATTCTTACCCTTTACCCGTAAAACTATAAATAAGCCAGCGTTCATTTAATCATGGATTTTCACGGTGATTCCAAGTACCGATGATATCGCGTTCATTGTAGAAGGTACGAAGGTATTCGGTGCGAACAACTCTACCACTCCAACCCACCGCTAGTCGTGTATCAGCTACAAAGAACCAAAGACGGTCTTTTCGGTGTGCCTGTTCCCGGTTTCTACGTTCCGCTGAACACTCACTCTCTGACCTACTAATTTACCGGATTAATTAGCCGAGACACTAAGACTTGCAGGAAATCCGGAAAGCCGGAAAGCTGGAAATCCAGACGTCTCGACGCAAAATTTCTGTCGTATTACCGAATCTCTAGGTTTTCTTCGTGGCGATCCTACGCCAGTTTGAGTAAACTTTGGTAATCGGATTAAAACGTTAATCGGACTGCCACCGAGCGGAATTACTTCGAAACGGGATCTCGCTTATACGTAAAGTGGATCGTTCAATTTCCCGAGAAACTCCTTCAAACAACGTTCATCGATTCTTGACGTATTATTTTATATATACTTTCTACGATTATGTTTGCCAACGATTTCTCTTAACATCTGATAACAGATAATTGCTGATAATTGCTGATAATTGCTGATAATTGGTTTTTTACTTTTAAATATACATAATTGGTTTTATCGGAAAAATTGATCCAATACCCGTATCAATTTTCTCACCCATTTCTTCCTTCGATATTTTGTTAATTTTGAAAACTTTAAGATATAATACTCTGCAGCACCAATCGTACTTCTAGGATGATGAAATATAAATGAAAATAAATTTACTTTTCCGAAACCACAACTTTTATCTACATTTTTCACATCCAATATTATACTAACGAATCTTACTCTACCGACTTAAATTCTCATCCTGATTTCTCTTTTCGCTCGAAAGCGTACGATAAATTTCACGCACTGTTGTACTACAACGTAATCGCGTTAATGATTTACGGGGCATCCGCGCTAATGATTGCCGACCTTGTCTGGTACGGAACGACCAGAAAGATGGAAAGTGGCGAGAGGCCGAAATTGCACTCCGCGAGTAATATCGAGAATCAAACCGTGCGAAATTTGAAATCTATCTGAATCGAGCTTTTTAAAAAATAACAACTAAAAATCTTTCGTCGGATAAAAATGTTGGCTCTATCGATTTGAATCGGTGCTGTAACAAAGTGGACCGTTAAAATAGTTGTTGCACGTTGCACACCAATACCATTGGCGTTGGCTTTCGATACAGTAGCATCACGAGGTAAGGCTTTAATCAGCCCACCATTGTACCGGTGACAGTAATAACGGAAATGTTGAATACAAGATTAGGTTAGAACTAATACAACTTGCCAACAGAATCGATAGGTGAGATAGGAGAGAGATAGGAAACTCGGAATAGTGAATGGTGAAATCTACTCTATACGAAATGCAAACGATCCATAATATACTATCTATATGTCTTTTTCGTTTTCTTAGTTCTTACGGAAGCACTTTCATAAACAAGTTTCGTACGAAAGACAGATCAGTCGTATTCACGTTTTCGTGCACGATCGAAGGAACACCTTTTCAGACAAACTAAAAGATTTCATCGAATCGAATTTCGAGAAGATATCCTGGTTGTAATTCTACTGTACACGAACCTTTTCAGAAGCTGAATAATAATATCCGCTGGTGAAAAGTAAACGTTTGCCGAAGAAAAGAATGATGAGAAGACTCGATCGATACGATATATGTATAATAAACGATAATATCGATGCTCGACTCTTATAAAAGTTGTCGTCCTTGATTCTCCGTGGAAAAGAGATATTTCGGTAACTTATGTGCGCTCGTTCGATAAACATTTAAGATATTTCACGGTTCGGAAATATATTTTCGGTCCAATGTTACTAAACTATTGTAACTATGATCTATCCTTCTTTCCAACTGTTCGACTATTAATTTCTTGTTGAGAAAATCGGCCTTTTAGTTATTCTTCGCTTAACTATGCAGAGACAAAAGCCACGGTGCATTCGGTAAATGGGTGAAACGTGGAGGAAGGAGAAGAAAAGATAAGGAATAGGACTGGCACGGAAGACTGTAGTACCGTGGGCACTGAAGAAGCGGTAGACCGGATTAGCATAGATATTGAGCACTCGACGGTCCGGCAGGGGAAAAACATTTTGGACTTTGTTACCGTGTTAGCTCACCCATCGCTACCATCCGCCATTTTTCTTTCCCTCTTTTCCTCTTTTCCTCTCTCAAAGTATCTGCAAATAGATCTACATTCTCTTTTCCTCGCATTCTCGATAAATCGTTCCATCTCGCTTGATAGATAGGCAGCATGCAAATGCAGTAGATAGGTACTAAATTCATTCGAAAGACTAGAATAGTTTTCATCATTTTTTCAAAGTATTATAAAATTAGAAAATGTTGTGTAATTTAATCAGGATATCAATAATTTTATCCTTCTGTGTCTGATTCCTCTGATAAGAATACAAGCGTGTTGTCGAAAACACGTGACCAGGGGAAGTTCAAATCGATAAAAAGCTCGTAACGATAGGCCCGCGATGAAAGTTCAGGGTTACCCGGTGCATTCGCGATAATGAGAAACTCAGGCACAAGTCCGAATTTGCTCGTGCAGGTAATCACGCTGGTATAACCGCGGAGTATAACGAGTTACAGCAGTTGGATCAAGCCGCCATCTGTTCGGTATTCGTTTCGAGCCTCGTCGACCATTTTCAAAGCTTCCTCTTATTCTAGGTTTCGTGTACAAATGTATAAATGTATAAATGTATAAATGTATAAATGTTGAAATTTATATATTACCTTGGAAATGTACAAATCTATACTAGGTCGCGTAAATAAGGAACCACAAGTTATATTAAGTACCTACCTATAAAATTCTAATATCTGTGGTGAGCGGTTTAAAAAATTGGAATCAATGAAACGAATCTTTTCCAACAAATTTTCAAATGATTGAAAAACAGTTGACGCGAGCAATCTTCGTCTCGAAACAAATTTTGTTGGAAACGATGCTTAGTTGACTACCTCTGGCATCGAATTAGCGCGAGCTCCATTATTTAAATTCAACGAATATAAAAGAAGGATCAGCGTTACGTCCCACCACTCCGAGATATTGGCTGCCGAAGCTTGTCTGCGCAGAAACTTCTAGAGTCTCTTTTGAAAGGAAAAAGTGTGAAGGAAATCGGGAAAAATCTGCCTAACAAAATTCTGCTATTGAGGTGTCGCAAAGAGCGATAAGACGAGCACTTCAATTTCTTACATTCCGTAAGTACATTCCGGTACCGGTGATGCTGCATCAGAAAGGTGAAAAAATGTATCTGTTGATAAGATTTTAATTTAACATAGCTCACGCTATTCGAAAGAATATACAGTTATAGTATCTGTTATGATTCCGATGCTTGAGAAAAATAAACGGTACTGTCTCGTTTCTCGGAGTTCTGGCTGGACTAGCGCCAAGAAATCGCGAAATTGATAAAATTTGTCAAGTAAAGCCAGTATTCGTTTTTCTAGCTCGTTTCGGTGAGATGGGTCGATAAACCTACTCGGAGAAATTGGCAAATTGTAACGACTATCGTGACACACCTATACGTATTTCACGTTCATTATTATTTGGTCCCAGTTTTCTTCGAACCTCTATTACACGATACGCGTACCATATCTTCCGATTAAAATATGGTCTACCTTTCGTTTAACCCAACAACCTACAACAACGCATCTTCTTTTTAATTTGTTTAAGTGCGCACAAACTCGGTACATGTTCATTTCATAAAAAAAAAAAACAAATGAAAATGTGTTGATCAAATTTTTAGGAAACACCGAACGAAAGAGCTGCGAAAAGAAGAATCTGACCGGTCCTTTATTATAGAACATAGCTATTATAATAACTATTTTATACTAACGCACGGTACACGTAGTTACCCGCGTAACGCATGGTTTGTCCCTACCCATGAATAGGTATTGTGTCCATCTTTGCGTTTCTACTTTCACTGCGCTTATGTTCGGTCTCTTTTCGTTGTCATTTCGGCAAAATGACAAAACTTGCCTTTCAAAATCAAAAAGGAAAGAAAAAAAAAAAAGAAAAAAAAAAAAAAGGAAAAAAAAAAAAAAAGGAAAAAAAAAGGGAAAAAAGATCAGAATTGCGGGAATGAAGGGAATGAAGGGAATGAAGGGAATGAAGGGAATGAAGGGAATGGGGAGGACAACCTGGCGTAATAAGCCGGCCCGAAGAAATTATATTTTATGATTGCCGCAGCGTTTAAGCCGCCTACAGCGCAATGCACGCGCGCAATTATTCCATGCATTCTAAGCTGCGATTATGACTGTTGGTCTGCTCGACTACCGCGCCTCCTCTTCCACTCTACACCCTTTTCTCGTATTTCATTATCCATAAATTCGAATCGTATAAAGTAGTGCTCCCATTTTACAACCTAAACGTAGAGTATTCTCATTGTTTCATCTTCTATTTACATGATTTCGAACAAAAATTTATATTCCTTGGAATTGTAGGGTTGAAACGCTGCTATCCTTGTTATATTATATTGTCATAAATGCAAATGTTAGAGAGTTTTAATGCTGATTGAGATGTAGCGAAATTTCGTCTACAACTAAGAATTTTGTGTTAATAGAGAGTAAGCGGAAAAGAGTATGTAGGTACTTACGTATACGTATCGAGAAATCAGGATCACGGTGACGAGGAATGTTCAAAGTGTTTCCTTCGAAAAAGTATCGTGCTTTTACTTCCTCTTTCGTCGAAACCTTTCCCTCTGCAATCTCTGATCTCGCGCACGAGAAAGATCCGATCCTTTGTTGCCGATGAACCGGACGCCAAAGTTCTCGTCAACGCGAAGCAGCTTTCAAGATTGCCTACGGTGTCGCGTCACCGTACAAAATCGGGATCCTCGTAGACGATATTGCCAACTTCCGTCCCTTGGTTTTCTGCATTTTCCTTTCTTTCCTTTCTTTCTTTCGTATTTCAGGCATTGTCGTTGGACTCTCTTTGGGAAAACTTAAATCAAATTCTTTTCTTCTTCGCTTCCTTTGCAATTTTTGATTATCTCCATTTTACAAAATTGATTATCTCGGAAAGGAATCAACTTAAAGAGCGACTACTTGGAACAGCAAGCATTCCTAATAGGAAGTGTACACCAATTGTAACAATTGTCGTTTCGAAAACTATTATACAGGATAATATTTGTTTTTTCTTCTTAAAAACTTTTGAATAGGCCAGTAGAACGTTATCATGCCTATTGGACTGGTTACTAGTAAAAGCTCGTAAAAGCTCGTAAAAGCTCGTAAAAGCTCGTAAAAGCTCGTACGCTCGAAACACGTCATCGAAGAGTGGCTTGGAAAATTGCCCTTCGAAATACCGAATTAAACCTCGGTGATGCGTGAATCGACATTACAAACGATTTCGGGCATCGATTTAGGTGATTCGTGAACAAGGCAGGCTGACCTCCATTATCCGAGATAAAGTCTTCGTTGTAATTCCGCTACAACCAGTTCAAACACTCGAATCTGTTTGAATTGGTACATTTGTCACGACTATTCTCACTGTGTAGGAAATTGTATCTCCTAAACGACCATATCCAACGATACTAGCTAGACTTTATCTGTGTTTCAACGTCATATGTATTTGGATACATAGGTAGGTAGGTATCTTTTGAATTCTAATAGACTAAATTAAACAGAAGCTAATATTAATCGTGTTTCTCGAATTTGGTTTTAGCTTAAGCCATTCGAGGTGGATATCCTGTTAATTTGTTTCTTCTTATTAAATATCAAACCTTTGATTCCGGTTGTTCTAAACTCCTATACTGTGTTTCCAGACAAATAGTACAGAGCTCTTCGATTCGTTTGACTCTCCCAGTTGTACTTATTTTTATCCGATTCCACGATATTTCGTGAAACGCTTCCGAGTTATACATATGTACACTTTTAGTTTAATTCATTTTTAATCTATAGCTGAATCGATGAATTTGTGTAGGAAAAAAGAGAAGATAGGTACGTAGAAATGTCTGCTATGTTCCAAAGCACAGGAACTATTTATTTAATTATTGCTTGACGATATCTGAAAAGAATAGCGTAGATCGAGAAACGAAATAGTCTGTTTACAGCAATGAAAGCGTAAAATAGAAAGACGAGAAGACACGCGTGCAACAATTATTATTATTCTATCGAAATTATTCGATAGAAATTCGAAATTATTTAGTTATTCGAGGCTGTTAGTGGTGTACCAAAATGTTATAACTCTTGTTGTACCCCTTGAACGATCCATCGTCCGACCGAAAGTAATGAAAGATATTGGGTATAATTTGAAATAAGCAAGGATTTACGTGTAGTCGTAAATTCATTCACCCTACATTTTCGGTAATATGAATTTTTTTTTTTCCTGCTCAATCATTAGATTCGTATCATCTCTCCTTTCAAATCTTTCGATAAATCGTAGATAATAATTAACGATATCGTAGCTATGACATTTTTATTTTCTACCTCTTATTCGGTTTCTGGTCTTTCAATTGACATTTACACATCTAAAATGCTACATCGAGAAAAAGTAGCAAACCAACCCAGCTTATTTGTACGTTCGCATAAATTCTCTGACGCGGAAACTCTGCCTGCTAATGTTAATTCGAATAACAAAAGCATGGCCGTCGCGAGGCTTCTGTGAAGTCTAGCTGGGAATGAACGTATATCTGCAGAGGCAACGTGGTAGAGGCAGAGGTTCCGGAAGCGCGACGAGGATGCAGGGAATTGTGGGGTCTTGCAATGGGGTAGCGCATTCGGTACGGTACGTCGACAACGGAACTGGGGTTTTGTTCGAGGGATGCGAGGGGAGGTTGCCGGAATATCCACCGCAACAAGGCGCAGTTGGATAAAGGGAATGACAAAATGAAGAGTGTGAGAGAGAGAGAGAGAGAGAGAGAGAGAGAAAAGAGAAAAGAGAAAAGAGAAAAAATAGAGACAAAATAGAGAAAAAACAGAGAGAAAAAAGAAAAAAATAGAAGCCGCAGAATCGGCTCATAAAAACGGTCACGAACAGTCTAGAAGGAAAAATAGTAAAAAAAAAAAAAATGTAGCTCGACCGCGAATTAGAAATTTTTTGGTTTCTTCCTCCTTGCTAACAATTCTACAACCGCATTACTCAAACTTATGGCATTTCATTTGTCCAACGACGCAATAAAACTGTTGTTTTATTTTATAATCGTTCGAACGTTATTTTCAAAACAGACTTTCAGGATTGAGTATTTTAATATGTACGATCCAATGTACGATAGATTTGACGAAACCGAAAGGATCCTTCCATCTCGAAACGACCAAAACCATCGAAAGAAATAATGTTTCGAATCTTCGATTGAAATAATTCTCTGTTTGTTACGTGTTTGCTTTCTTGTTTTCCTTCTATCAAAGTAGCTCGAGAGCGTACTTGTTTAATTCTTAAAGAGACGGCTACTTAATAACAAGGAACTTTTATCATCGTTATGGATATCTATCGGATATCCTTTTCCAAAGTTAATTGATCTAATAGCGTTCTATAAGTGCTCTGTAACACATATTTTGTTGTTTCATTTAAATTGTCTTTTATTTGTTTGTTATTGCAATGTGTGTTTCGTTTAACTGTAACGAGAGAACGAGGATTTCAATATGTATAAATTCAGTATTGAAGAACGTAACGAAGAAGAATAAATATGACCGATAACTAATTTTCTTATCTAATCTAATCTAATTTAATCGATAGATCGATCGAAGGTTGTTCGGTAGGTGTAGAGTGCAGCTCGTACTGGCACGTTTAACGCGAGTACCCGTCGTCACGTGTCCCGTTGAAAATAAGTATCGTCTACTGATAAATGTGCCCGAAGCATCGGCGGTGAAACATGGTTAGCTAGGCACAGAGGAAATTCCATTGGCCTCGCGTAGATATTTTCCTCGATTCACGTGAAACACGCGACCGACCGCGTTACGGTGCGCGTACCCTACACATCACGCTTGTACGCCTATAGGTACGCGCATGGAACGAAGAGATCGCTTTATACCGTTTCGTTCTACGTGCACCGTAAAAATGCAAAGCAGGCTTGCACGTTGGCGCATACATCAGCGTACACGTGCATACGAGACAGCCACGGGACTTGAACGTAGATGCGGAGGGGGGTCGTTTACCTCGCACTGCCACTCCGTTATCAACTTGCTCCGATATTATCGACAAAAGGTAATTTTCTAACGTACGCCGCAATTTGACGTTCCATTTTTTTCTCTACTCGTCCCTCGTACAATATATAATATACATCTGTATGCCTTTGATTCCATTTTTCGTTTTTCCCTCTTTTAAAATCCTTTGGTATTTTGTTGGAAATTCACTTTTCCAATATAAACTTTTTCCTTTTTTAAATTCCAGTTTTAATAGATACGATATAGATATTAACAATGATATATAGATAACATAGGTATAGATAACATAGGTACATAGGTATTGTATTTGTTTGTTCAAAGTAGTTGCTTCCTTAGTAGATACATCCTTTTTATTTTTCTTCCGAGAAACCCAGAGTCTGCATAGAGTCGTAGAGGCGCAGACTCGATCCTTTGACTCTCGGTATAAATTGGTGTATAGCTAGGGATGGTTCTCCAACGAGCAGAAAACCTGACAAAGTACCTCGTTCAACTCTCGCTCCCTTTGCTCTTCGCGCAGTCGCTCGAACGAGCGGTCAAGCCACATTTCGTCGAGTTACGATCTTTTTGTTGGGTTTAGAAGAATTTGATCGTTTGGTTCGGTCCCGTTTTACGTTCCACGCAATAAATCCAAATTGTTGTACCAGATACGCCCAATTTTTTAATTTATTTCTCTTTCTTCTTCTTTTCTTTTCTTTTCTTTTCTTTTCTTTTCTTTTCTTCCAAGTGTGTTTTATTTCTCGACCGACAATGACGCGCAAATATGATTAAATGTAAAGAAAATGTCCAAGATAGTACAGCTATATTTATGTAAGCAAAGACGAAACAAGGACGAGAGAGGTTAGTAAGGAACCTGAGTACGGAATAGGCAGGCGTAGAAAATGAAGAGGTATCAAGGATCCCATAGGAAATCGCCTGGAATACCAGCTTCTGTTAGAGTCTGACGGAACAAAGCCGGTATAATGGGCAAGCTGATGCACACGCAGCAACCGTCCTCGAATTTCGCTCACGATACGAAATAGCGAAGACCCTCCTCCTCGGTTATTCTTGCTACGATGTATTGGTTATACACGCTACCCGTGCGATATCTTCTCCGTGCAATAGGTACGTTGTGTTCGGCGGAGTGAGAACAAGACTGTTGGTTGCAGTAAACTAGCACCATTGTATCGACGATGGATCGTAAAACGATCATTAATCTTCGATTCGTTGCACTTACGGCTCTTGTGAAACCCAAATTCGCTTATTGCTCAACGATATTCCTGGTTCATCCGTGCCGTTTCTGTATTCCGTATCGGTTTATGCGAAACTTATCTAATGCTAGGAGTTATTTTCGAGACCACCTCTCTTATCGATATTTTATTCGAGGAAATATTAAAAATTCCTTTCACAATACCTAAAGGAATAAAGTACGATCGATCTCGCGTCGGAAACTTTATATCTACATCTACATCTACATCTACATCTACATCTACATCTACATCTACATCTACATCTACATATATGTATGTATGTGTGTAGCTACATACATCTATATACTATAAGTCAAAAGCAGTTACGACTCTATCGGACTTGGTCCTATTATTTTTCACCCTTGGTTCGATCTTTACGGGTAAAACGGTTCGAAGGGTTCTTTTTACGAGAAGATTGGTTACGGAGAGTGTTCCGCTAGATCGAGCAGTAGCGCAGATATGAAATCCGAACCAATTCCCGAGAGATTTTCGATTTCTGGCCTCGATAAATGCATTTTGTCTTCGCGCTTGAGCAGACATTCCTAGTAGGTCGGTAGCTGGTGGTAGTTGGTTTCCAAGCATCAAAACTGGGTTAATGTTCTCCGTGCTTTTTCCAAAGACGATTCTTTGAACAAATTTCGAAGTACAGTTTTACCGTAATCTTTCTAATTGACAAAGAGAAAGGATATCTTAACAGATAAAGAGACCAAGGAAACGAACAGAAGACAGCTGAAGTTTCATCGTTTCTGTAGCCTTTGCAGAAACAACCCTTTGGTATGTTCGAAGGCGTGTGCCAAAATCGTTGGGGAGAGAAAGAGATTGACGATGAG
>SMSQ01026167.1:0-15108 GCA_019453375.1 Ctenoplectra terminalis | reverse complement strand
AGCTGTTAGAGCAACGGAATACTAATTATTTCGCATCCTCTTTTATTAAATTCCTTTTCCATATTTCTTCGTTGGTTGATAATGACGTTGAGGTTGAGATCGACGAAACATAATCTTGCTAATTGTACGATGGTTGGAATTAAACGATGGTTGGCTTGAACACCGAAAATAGGGGAAAAGATATAGGTCCGATCGATAGATATAGGTAACTAGAACGCGATAATGTTTGGACGCGAGGTAGCCTTAAAATGGCGAGAGACGCATCGTTTGTCGTTTCTCTTTGTCCCGAGTAGAGAGCAACGGGAGACGCTATCGAGCGTAATGCGGATCACGAAAGGGCCAGCGGTGACTCGAAAGCCAGAGGATTGCGGCTGCGACTCAAAGTGCAAACGTACGTACGGGAGAGACGGTTGCCGTACGACGAAGATACGATGGAACTCCTGCTAGAACCGAGGAATATTAATCGCAGCCACTGTCGGTATCATCCTCTGCTAGAGCTGGCATCGTACCGCTTTGCCGTTCCTCTCCTTTGCACCGGTGCAGTGCTGCGGTGCTCCGCCACCCGGTCTCCCTCGCTCTCTGCCGGCAACAACTTCTCTTCGCAACCTCTTCTCGTTCCTCTTACACCCTGGCTTCTCTTACCCTCTCAGGACCCTTTTCCGTGTACCACATCAAGCCGGGAGACGGCTACTAATGAGGCCAAAAACATCAGAGCCCGGAGTTACGACCGTCCCAAAAACGTTACTGCCGTGATTTAGAGGATGGTAATGGAGCGGACCTTACCCTCGGCGAACGAAACGCTACTGGTGCTACGTTGCTTCTCCGAATCCTTCTTTGTACACCTATCTGGTAGGTGTATCATAAAAGTGCAATGAAAACAGTAGTTTCACGCGATGAGAAAAATGCGTGTCTCTCGATGCGGTGGGAAGCTCGATAACAACGCGTTGGCCCAAAAGAAATTTGCGCAACCATTACTTATATCATACTCTAGTCAGCTGCAGATGCAAAACATTTTTCTCCGAACCTTGCCAGTGACTATGACGCAGTATAATAATATTCCAGCACTTTTTTTCCCCAAGGCACGTCACCTTACCTTCACTTCTCCCAGTCAACGTTAAACGTTACGTGTTTCTTTGCCGTTGCAACCAATCCACGTTCGATTAATTTATCGTTTCTCGTTTCTCGTTTCTCGTTTCTCGTTTATTCGTTTACTCGTTTCATGTTTGTTCGCGTCTCTATCGAAAACGACTTTTCGCGTTCCACCTAAAACGCTATTTCGTATCGTGGCTGACAATGAGTATATCCCGGTGAACAGAGCAAGAGTAGGGACGGAAACGCTGTCGGGAAATGGCGTTAACTGTACACACGGTACTCCACTTGACTGTTCGGAGAGAAGAGAGAGGACGAGAGATGCGAAAACGAGAATCGTCGGTACAGTGTTGCACGATTTCAACATCAGCAGCGTTCCTGGTGACATTTGGTACGTGTGGCAAACGTGTTCGTTCGCACCGTCGAACTCGTTGGCCAGACTTAACGTATTATAGCCCGACAGGAACGGTCGGCATTATACGTCGCATTGTAATTTAACGCCGTATAATCGCTTGAATTAATCGGGACTAGCGCGAAACTTTTCGCGATATCTCTGCGTCATCGAGAGAGAAAGAGAGAGAAAGAGAGAGAAAGAATGTCCGGTATGTACATACATACATACATACAAAACGCGTATATACGCGCAACGTGCAAACCCAATATCTACTATAAGCGAGTTTTTGTTTCGATTAAAGGGAACAACGGAGGTGGATGAACGGCAGAATTTCCAACGATTGGTATAACTCGAACTCCGCAGAGGTTGTATAGAACGCGTAAATTTGGTATAATGACCGAGGAGTACAACCGTTCCCTGGTGATTTACAAAGTCACTTTAGACGACCGAGTAAAACATCGCGGACCGCAATAGCTACGCTCGTTATCCCGTAAAATCAACCTCTCTCGCGACAATAGAAACGGTTTTTTTATACGCACCTAGTTGAACCATTGCAACGATGCGATATATACGTTTGTATTATACGTACGTACCTACGTACACCTGTAAAGTGTTGCGTTAACAAGTGCTTTACATCTTCTTATAATTCTATTCCACCCTGCAATTGTATCGAATGCGATTCAAATAATTTTCTTCTCGTTCGCCGGTTACACGCGTACACGGTATAAACTGTATGTATCTCGACTGCTAAATTCAAAGATTGAATCAATCGTTGTTCTTCTAGATATCATACGAAACGATAATTCGCGAAACTCTGTACAGTATTTTCCTTCGTTGAAGCTCCGAGAAACGACGTTCAGTTGCGAGTTCTGTCTCGCAAACGAGTAAAACAGTGATGCTCGAGAGTATTCTACGGCTGGATAAGCATCCTCTCTAGTGCCAATCGAACCAGCATACCCAAAAAATATTCTTTTCCGTTGAACCGCTCGAAAGATTTACGAGGAGATTCCAAGGTAGGACCGACGTGTTTTCACCGAAACCTGACCGACGAATCTATTTTATCGACATCATCCTTTCTTCTGTTCATCTCTCGTGCGCAACCCTTTCCCGTGATTTTGTACTTCCATACCTACGTTATCCAGTATACGGTATAGAGTAAGTAGCGGACAGTACTTTTTTTCAAATGGAAACAAAAAATTGTATAATACTTAAAATATGAATTGTTCGGTACTGAACAAAATTCACGATCAGGGATGAGTAAATTGGAAAAAAATGCATATACAAGCTGCGAGTTGTAGAAGGCCGTTGTAGATCGAAGTTGTAGGCCACGAAACGAGAATTACAAAAGACGTTCCATGGTCGGTGAGTCGAAAACTATCGATGCACCAGAGCGGCAGCAGTGCAGCAGTGCAGCAGTGCAGCAGTGCAGCAGTGCAGGAATGACACAATGGACTCATCTTGCATCGTCAACCTTTCCCTTTTGTTCTTACCGGTCGTTGTCATTCGAAAAGCGATAGCTTCTGTCGCGAATAGGCCTGGGTATGAGCAAACGAAGAGAAAGGAGAGTAAGAGACACGCCATGCAACCATGCAACCGCGTTCGAAGGAGTGTCGTTTCGTTGTTTGTGAACCGTACGAAGAACGAGTTCCCTAGTACGTAGTGGGGCTAACTCGCCGAGGGAAAAGACCGACGGCGGGGAGTTGGGCTTTGGAGTGGAGTTCGATCCACTGGTTGAGGTTTTGTTCAACCATTGTGATAACTCGAACAATGCTGCCCTGACTGGCGCCATGACGTCATAGCGCATCGTACGCGAAGAACCGCAAAGGAGGGTCGCGAGTCGCGAGTCGAGAGTCGAGAGTCGAGAGTCGAGAGTCGAGAGTCTCTGTCAGTCTTTCCACTTTCTCTTTCTCTTTCTCTTTCTCTTTCTCTTTCTCTTTCTCTTTCTCTTTCTCCACCTTTCCCTATCCCTCTGTCTATCTATCCACCTACGTATATTCATTCGTTCATTCTCGTCGCCTTTCTCTTTTCAAACTTGATTCTCTTGTATCTCCGTCACACTCCATCTCCCGTATGCACTGTATACACTTTGCCTCGCTGCTTTGCAACACAATCTCTTTGCTCACAATCAATTTGTTCATCCTTTACACGGTTCTTTGTCTCTAGCTGCACTCTGACCAGGCTATACTTATTGTTGTATATACATGAAAAAGTCAACATGTATAGATATTATTAACGCACAAGGAAGACGTATTTATTCAATAGTATTCGTTGTAACAAAAACAAGAAACAAGTCCATATACTTTTATTTTTCTTTCTTTAATTTCTTTAATTTCTTTACTTTCTTCACTTTTTTCACTTTTTTCCATTTTTCCTTTTTTTTTTCTACACCATACACGTTGGATAGTAATTTTTTTTCTTCCATTCAAAAGCGGTACGCGCGAAACGTTTATTTCAGCTTACATATGTACTATTCGCAGGACGACTCGAGAGAAAACGATGTACAAAAGCGAGAACTCGCGTGCCTCTGTACGCTGTGTTTCCAGCTATTACATATTCATACGTGGACACTAACGATAGTCGTAGGAGTTCCTAGTGGAGAACCAGTTTGTAGATTTCCCATGTTTACCAACACCCACGTTTATCGAACGACGATGCTCGTGTACCTTCAAACTGACTTGAACGAATAAGAGCCAAGTATAAATTTAATTTCAAAGAATGGAACAAAAGTTTGATTGAAATATAATACCTATAACAAAATATAATATTATTATATCTGTGAAAATCATGAATCGGATAGAACGACCAACAAAATAATCGATCGAGAAGAATACGAGGAATTAATCGGTTCGAAGAAGCTGTTCAAACATTTGCTGTTAGGTAAAATATGTGTAAAATATCGTGTTTCACAAATTTTATTCAACCGTGTATCTAACTTAATTCAACGGGAACCCTTGAATCCACCCCAATGGTGGATGCCTCGAATTTGAACGTCAGTTGCAGCACCATCAAAAATAGTATTCCTCTATGGCTCGCTACCTTGCTGCCTTTGACGCGGTTCAAGCTTGTCATTCATCTGTTGAGCTTCACGCAATTTTCTTAATTAATATCTAAAATCTTTTGTAAAGTTTCATTTTTATTATATCGCGTAAGAAAAGAAGTTGTCGATTCGTTCGATTCGTTCGATTCGTTCGATCATCGAATATTAATCTATTCGTGCTCTTCATATTCCACGATTAAGTGTTTTGGATATTCATGTACGTACATCGATTCGATTACAAGTCGATTCACGCGACATCGACGAAACATCGGGGAATCTTTTCTCTACGATGAAATTTGATACTAGAAACGAACGTGACAGAAACAAATAAAGCCTCGTAAAAGGTGTAGACGTCACTTGATCAACGATTTTGGGTGGCCGATACGTTAGTTAATGGCTACCATACAAACAGTTACCATACAAGAATCATCGAAATAGTACGGTTTTTACAAAGTCACGGAAAGAACGCGTATCGTGACATTTTTGTAAACGGTGACATCGAATCGGCACGAAGAAAAAGCGATCACAAGTTTTCATGGCAGAGGACAGAGCGTTCTCGAAAGCTGAAGGAACGAGGCTCGAGACTGTGCAAAGCCTTGAGGCTGTTCGCGTATACATGTATAAGACTGTTCTCTCTAGAGAGAGAATCCGACCAACTCGCACTCGACCAGTCAGCTGCATGTTGAAAAATTCACCGAGCGTTAAAGCGGGAAAGGTCGAAGAGTAAAGAGTAAGAAGTATGGAGTAAAGAGTAAAGAGTAAAGAGTAAAGAGTAAAGAGTAAAGAGTAAAGAAGAACCGGAAGAGGACCGAGTTACGCTCCGATCCGAGAGGAAAGAGCATAAAAGGAGGGGAGCGCGAAATACATGGGCAAAGGAGATTTTACGGTGCCGGAGCAGTTGCCGAAAGGAAAACGAAAGCAAGCGACATTCGTCGCTCTACCGGTGAAACGAAACAGACGCGCGACAAGCTGCGCAAAGATTACTTTCGAATTACAAAAATTGAAGAGAAAACATCGATACTAAAATGAAGGCAGCGAAATCGAGGTTGTTCACTCGACAGTCGTCGCGCGTTCATCGATATCGAACGACCTGCCCGATATCGTTCTCGATGCGTTAACTCGCCACCCTTCTTATGGAACGTTCGCCACATTGCTCGCAGTGTACGATCTAGACAATTTCAAGAAATTAATTAACCCAATTGATAAAGTTCACATATATTTGCGAGCTGTTCGATCGAAAATTATTCGACGAAATCTGACTACGACTCGCTTAATTTTCGTTTCGCTCCGATTGACAATTTTCACAACGTCGAATGCAATTTATTAGATACGCGCAAGTACGATAATGGGGACAGCAACGTTGCGTAATGTATTCCGTATTAAAATTAATTTCGTTTGAGAAAAGAGAAAGGAAAAAAAAGGAAAAAAAAGGAAAAAAAAGGAAAAAAAAAGGAAAAAAAGAAAAAAAAATAGGAATAAATGCGGAAAGGTGAAAACGCTAAAACGGTGGCGAATCATCAAGTCGTCCCAGTCCGAGCACGAAATTATACGAGTGCACTTGCGTTTATGTTACGTAATTAGCATGAGCTAGTTATGAAAGACGGGGGCTGACTTCCGGCCTTTACATATTTATATTTTAAACATCCCTGTGGCGTTGGGAGTGCTGCGAGCTAATATTTCGCAGAAAGATTGTTGCAAACTAGCTAGGAATTCCTACAAACCGCTTTAAACGACTAAAGTGATTTGAAAGATGGTAAAATTTAATGTTGAATAAATGGAATCGTGGAATGGATAGGAAGAGAAATGGATCCATCGGCCAACACCTTCTAAGGGTTGAACGATAGCACGGCGTGAGACACGAATAGCAGCGTGTATCGTCGATCGGAACAATGAATGGAGGGTCGGCGGTATCCCTGCGTAAGCATTCAGCCAGTCTCTATGATGAATCGGCCTAATTTCGCGGCCGAAAGGTCACGTAACCTCGGTAAATCTTGGACAGTGGGATAGGAACAGCGTTTCGGAGAAGCGAAACATTTAGCGGCGGTCCATGCAAATCGTGCAACGCTGGTGCCATACCTAGCTCGACCGAACCGTTGCGTTGTATAGTCGGATCGTAGGAGGCGATTCCTAAATCATATCAGCACGCTCGAAACACACGCCACGCATTCCTGAAACTGTTTGCTGTCGCCTATTATCAACGACCAACCCGGTTTCCCGCGCCTAACACACGCGCCCTTGCACTCTGTTAATCCTCTCTTCGTTCTCTCGCTTCGTTCCATCTCTCCTTTTCCTCCACGTGCTTGCGACGCAAAATGTTTCCAACAGTTACCCTCTATAGTCCATCGTTGTACATCGTTGTACATCGTTGTACATCGTTGTACATCGTTGTACATCGTGGTAGATCGTGGTCCACCACGCCCGAGGGACAGCGACCGAGTCGATCCGATCCACTGGCCATAATCACCCTCGGCATCTCGTTGATGAGATTAATGCCGGCCTCTTGCTACCGACGTTGCTGCACGAACGCGCCAATGAAATTTCGTTGCTCTCGCTTCTGATCGAATCCGTCTGTTCGTCCATAGATTCGATATTGAGCTTGTTATCACCGAATTTCGATGGTCGAAAAGAAAATTAAAACCGAATGGACAACGAACCGATCGAGTCAAGTGATCGTATATAATGGTCGTGTAATAATTTCTCGTATCCTTCGATAAGCTCGTTTCTCTGATAATCGACAAGTATTATAGTACGTTATCATCGATCAGATTAATAATTTCGAGTATAACGGCACTTGAATAGTGTAGAACGGAAGAAAGAAGGAAAGAAAGAATTGAAACGTAAAGCCGAAAGTACGAAAAATTCGAAAAATATTAGGTTAACCAGAAAATGATGAAAAGGCACGATAAATGTGAAAAAAATATTTTGAACGGTTAGAAGTTTTATCAGATCGTTGTGCAGAAGGTCGTGTGTATTTTAGACAACTGGCCTCCATATAATTCTAAATGAATAATCGTTTCGAAATAATAATCATGCTTCTAATGAAATATCGGTTCGACCGTTGCCATACGCGTGAAAGAACTTTTCGACTCGAGGCAACGCTCTATCGCTAAAAAAGTAGACACTTCGAACTACCGTGGACCAAAGTCTAATTCTTGTGGGAAATATTCTGTAATCCTAGGAGCTAAACAAGCCGAACCCAATGGAGGGAATATCTCGTTCGAAACGATGCTTGTTGGTACGTCGAGGGAATCGAAGCGTTCGTCCTTAATTAACATCAACCATTTACTTATCCCGTGCAATGTGCAACGACTAAATATCGAGTACCTAATCATCTGCTCCTAACAATAAGTATCGTAGGTCTTCGGTCCAAGTCGATTCTCGGTTCAAAGGTTCGAAATTATTAAATGTACGTACTTACAAAACTGGGAAATTTTTTAATAACCTTGATGAAAGACTTTGCACGTGTTTTGTCGTCCTAAATTTCAAATAATTACCTGAATTATTAACATTTATGATTAACATCTATATAATTATTCTGCAAACGTATCCGAGGAATACCCGCATCCCTAGTTAATTATTACAATTCAATAGTATCACTACAAATAAGTAATTATCCGTATAAATAAATGAACAAGTGAATACGATTTTATTAATCTGTTCCTAAAACGGAAACTACTTGCGGGATCGTACAAACAACCGATATCTATCGTTTCATCCTGGTTAATTGCCAACCCGGAATCTCTGCAGCATGCGCTTGTTTTCCCTCAGCGTTCAATAGGAAGAGAGAAAAAAAAAGCAGAAAAGCAGAAAAGCAGAAAAGCAGAAAAGAAAAAAAAAAAAAAGAAAAAAGAAAAAAGAAAAACAATTTCTAAAGCCACGTCCCATTAAAATAGGATAGCCGATTTAAAAATTTGAAGTAACAAAGTAACGATTGTTATTTCGAGAGGAAATTGTTAAAAAAATAATTTGAACAATTGATCAACAATGATGGACGTTCTAGAAAATATTGTTTTAAAATTCTGTTACATTGTCTCTTACACTGGCAAGCTTATGGCTGACAATGAGTGGGAAAACAAACGTGTTACTTTACTATGCAAAGTAACTTTTACTTTTCTAGGCTTACCTGTTTAAGATAGTCGAAAGAGAAATCGATTGGTGCGTTCGTAAGGGTAGTAGAAGATTTACCGCATCTTTCTAATGTGTTCGCCAAAGGTTCGTATACCACTACTGTCGTCGTCAATACCACTAACACTAATATCACTACCACCCACGCGAGCACCAACACCACTCTCACCACTATCACCACTTTTCGACACTGGTACCGATGTCGCACAATTATCGAAAGAAATCGGTTCCAAAGCACCCACGCGAATCAACTCGGAAGCCGAAAACTTTTTGTTTTCCACGCTTTGTATGCTTTCCGTTTTATCGAGGATCGAAACGATCTGTTTCCTGCCAACTGTAAACGGATCACGATAAAAACTGTAACAAGTTGGAAACATTACGTTTGAATCTAAGAATCATGTCGAACAAGTCGTACTCCATTTCGTTTTTTTTATCAACAAAATACCCCTTGTCCTGTGGCGAGCACGTTGTCGAACAATCGTTCGAGCGCGTTTTACCCCTACCGTTACCGGGGTTCGACTAAAGCGAGAACCGAAGCTCGTACATTTGCGATACCCAAGCGCATGCTCTGGCTTTTCTCGTTTCCTCGCTTATCCTTGTCTGTGTTGGTGCTTTAGGTACATACACACACACACACACACACACACACGCACACACACATATATACACATAGATAGATAGATAGATAGATACACTGTGTCGCACCTATAAAGGGTGGTCAAGAAAATTCTCGTCGAATCAAAATACCATCGAAGAAGTCGTTCGCCTATCGAAGGTCTTCCGAGTTCTTCCCTCGTTTCTCTAACTCCAACTCGATATCAAACAAGGAGCCCATCAGCAAACCATGAAAACGTCAAAAATCGTTTCTTCCAGCCTTTTCTTTTCCGTTTCTCATCTTTCTTTTTTTCCCTCTTCTTGCTAATCCTATTCACCTTAATCTTTTCACGCTAACCAGTCAATAATCGATCACTCGAAGAACAAACATTTTCCTTTCTTTCCGTCGCAAAGAATTCGAGATGCATTTTTAATTCGATCACGTCGAATAAGTAGCAACCGTGTTTATCAGGAAATTTCAGGAAAAACGCATCGAGTACTCGCGGTTATACTACTCCCGATTAAACCGATGAAATCATCGTCAAGCACAATTGTGTTTGCTCTCTCAAACACGTCTGAAAGATGTTTAAAAAAAATGCCACGTCTCTTGGAAATATTGCGTAAAATAAATACAACCCGATGTTGATTCGCGAGTGGTTTCGCCTTGTGAATCCACCGCTTTAAAGACAAGTGCACTTTAGCCAGGTCTAGGTTTATCATCGGATGAAATGCTTCCGTTACGTACCTATGTTCCTACGTGTGTATCTATCCATGTATATATTATATATCTTTCGATGCATATTCCGTTCCCCGAATCAGAGGAAAGAAAGTTGTGGTGCCTCCTAGATGCGTTGCATCCTTTTACGCGCTAGCGTGACGACACCCTACAAAATCAGTCCAAATTGCGTTACTTAATTACGTCCGTTACGGGACACCGTGCATCCGATTTTACGAATTTTCAACGGCAACTTTTAACGATCCCTCGCCAGCAGCTCGTTAACTTTTATAGCCTCTACCGTGCAACTGCCGAACGAAGCGTGTGGGAAAAAACAGTTTCTAATTTTCGCGCGTTCACGCGCTTTTATCGCTTCTTCGAAAAAACGTACAATGGTCGTCCATTTTCCATGATTTTTTTTTTCATTTCTTTTTCTTTTTCTTTTTCTTTTTCTTTTTCTTTTTCTTTTTCTTCTTCTTTTTCCTTTTTCTCTTTCTCTTTCTAATATTGATCGTAGTTGAATACACATATTTAGTTAGCAATGTCTAATAACGAAATTCGATTCAACATTAATAGTAAGAATGCGGAGAGACGAAACAAATTTCCTTCTAATCCGATAGAAGAGCAACTTGATCGTTTATTGTTAGCGAACCTTTTCAATACGTAACATATGAATACAAGAGACGCGTATTCAGTAACAGACACCTTATCCGCACGACTCTGGTGGCAAACCTATTTCGGATCGAGAGTACTAGCTGTAAATGTGAAAGGATTTAAGGTACATAGAAACACATTCGTCCTACATTTTTGCGAATTAGTTCAAGAATTTGTTTCAGTCGAGATTTCGCAAAAGATGTTCTCGTTATCACCACTCGTTAACGGGTAGTATGTACAAAAGGCGAAGGATGCAGAGGACGTGGCTTACAGAGAAAGCTCTGTGTTCGCGAACCAATATTTTTCTTTCGCAGTGGTCATTATTCTGCCACGCTTGTCACATTCGTATTTCCGTTTTACTTTTTTCTTTTTCTTTTTCTTTTTCTTTTTCTTTTTCTTTTTCTTTTTCTTTTTCTTTTTCTTTTTCCTTTTCTTTTACTCATCTTGTTCTTTTATATACAAGTAAACCCGCAGCTTACATCGATCGCTGGTTCGAAACGATTTGCGCTTGTATTCCATAACTCTCACTGTGCTTGTTCTTTCATTGTTTGCCCAATTCTTTCGTTTTTCTATCAATCGGCAACTCTGTGTTATCTTATTTGGAAGGAAGCATTTCAATCATCGGTTAACCATATGTTTTCGAGAGTTATCAAAGCTGATACATACATACATACATCGATATGTAAAAGTAAAACCATCTACCGCAAAACCTCGGAATAGAACACAGACGTTTGAGTAATTCGGTCATCTCTTACAGGTATTACTATACGCTAATGGTCGATAATCTACGCACAACCTTGAACTTGATAAGGTGGAAGGAAAAAAAGGAAAGAAAGAAAAAAGCAATGTGGAAGGACATCTCGTGTCGCAATACGGCAAAAGAGAAACGAACTATCGACGCGGTATGAACGTAAAAAGGAGGGGCATTACAGTATTCCACTCCGAGAGAGAAAGAGAGAGAGAGAGAGAGAGAGAGATAGAGTGTGTGTGAGAGGGAGAGGGAGAGAGGGCGGGGGCGGGGAGGAAATTTAATCGGACGAATGGTCGGTAAAAATTTCATCACCCATTCCTCGCGAACACGTTGATTCTGGTTAGGTAAGTGGGAGGAAGAGATAAAGAGGTAGCGAACGATGAATGTTGGTGTCGTTCGAACCAGGCCATACCGTTAAAAACTATTCGTTTCTTCGATGACAATGCCAGTTTTACAGAGCATGGAGATGCAGAGTACGTAAACATACCTACTATCGCGATTGCTCCTTGAATAATTAACGCCAATGCAATGTTTATAATTAATACGACCCATTATCGCGACCGAGCTCCAATTTCCTCGCATCGAATCGTCGGATAGTCGACCTAATTAACCAGTACCATTTACAATTGGAATTGCGCGTGAAACGAATCGCTGCCAATTTTGTCGCACCAATTACAAGTAGGCACGATTCATGATTATTTGAATCAGGTTGGCTCGGCACGATTCATAAAGCGTTTCAACATCGAACGGATCGACAAGTATGTATTTTGTTTCGAAGCAAACGTGTTTTGAATCGTATCTGTCTTATCAGAATCCTTAGATCGGATTCGGGAGCTCTTTTTCTTTTCTTCTATCGCATCGCTCTTTCCATCTCCCAAAGATATTTTCCGACTAATCCGTTATGCGGATATTCGCCATCTTGAAATTGCGGAAGCCTCGCGCAAGTTTCACAAGTTTCACCAATAAGCTTGTGTATCGCGGTATTGCAGCTGACCGAGCTTGCCTAGTTTCCGTCCGACGATCTTCCATCCCCTGTATTTCTCCGTTCTCCGTGTAGTCTAAATTTCTGTTGTTTAGAGTACCGAACAGGACACCGGCCGAGAAAAGGGAAAAACTGTGAAACAGCCTGAAAGGGCCAGAAAAAAAAAGAAAAAGGAAAAAAGAAATGAAAAATGCATAGGAAGAAAACGTTTGTAATAAATAAATAAATAGATAAAGAAAAAAAATGAATGCCGAATTATGTTGAGAAGAAAGGCGGTCAGCAAAATATCTTATCCTTTTTCTGCTTCCTATAAAGCTTTCCAAAGGAGTCTCGAAACTGGTTAAGAAATAGCGGGAGTAAAAAATTCGTCTTCCGTTCAAACGATTCGACACCTTTTGTTTGGCACAGATCTCACACAGAAAGCATACTAATGCGGGCATGTATACGGAGTAATAATGCGTACCTAACACGTTTTACACAAGTTAGTGATTGCGAGCGAAAGATAAAATTGAAATTTTCATGCGGTGTCGCGCAAGTTTTCCCATTCGAAACGACGTAGAACGCTTCCGTGTCGAATACTTTCGTGTCGAGCGCAAAAGAATGTCTCTTACAATTATCATCGAGTAAATTGTGGAGCGAATAATCAAATTTGTATTTTTCTCGTGCGACTGCCGCGTCAACTACCGAGAGAAATCCTCGAATCGTTCGGGGAAACGGAAAAGGGAATGCTGTAACAGCGTTCTCGAGCTGGGAAGAGAAAAGGAGAAAAGGAGAAAAGGAGAAAAGGAGAAAAGGAGAAACGAGGAGAGAGGAAACTCGTTTAACGACCGTGCCAGCGAGCTGATACACGAACGACACGGAATACATCTACAACGAGATGCAAATTGCGGACTTACGAAGTATTGTTACGGACGTGCGACAGCATGCGCTACAAATAATAAATCGAGCAATACTCGCACCGTCTAGTAGTAGAGGTATACAACAATTCAGTCGACGAAGTGATGTTTCTTTGAATTCGCATTACGCTGTGGTTCAACAAAAAGAGAAAAGAGAAAAGAGAAAAGAGAAAAGAGATACAAGGCAGAGAAAGAATAGTTTTGAATATTAGGAACAGCATGGATATCACGAAATGGATTTCTTCTCTTCCTTCGAACATGCTCTTCCACGCGAATCTAAGAAGCCGAAGCAAATTGACGTCTACGGTTCAGAGTTGTGTGGAGGAAAGCGAGCGAATCTCGACGTTGGCTACTTCCGAGCGGTTTAGCACGTTTTGGAAAGTAACGCGGCGTAGACGAGACGTGGCAGGGCCTTCTTTCGTAGCAACCCCATCCACCTTTCTCTTGGCCCTCGACTCCAGCTGGTCCCTATGGCAACGCACTTAAGCTCGCTTTAGTATTTCAGTCCGTAGGAGAGGGTTCGCAGGTTCCCTCTCACCGGTTTCTCTCAGCTGACTCCTCTCCCAACCTTCCTCCTGGCCAACCCTTCGACGACGACCAACTATTGTCCAAGCTGTATCGCACTGGGCCAACTTGCTCTTTTCGTTTTAACCACTCTCTACCTCTCTCACTCTCTCACTCTCTTTCTTTCTTACTCTTTCGATTTAATTCGTTCACCTCTTCTCTTCTCTTCTCTTCTCTTCTCTTCTCTTCTCTTCTCTTCTCTTCTCTTCTCTTCTCTTCTCTTCTCTTCTCTTCTCTTCTCTTCTCTTCTCTTCTCTTCTCTTCTCTTCTCTTCTCTTCTCTTCTCTTCTCTTCTCTTCTCTTCTCTTCTCTTCTCTTCTCTTCTCTTCTCTTCTCTTCTCTTCTCTTCTCTTCTCTTCTCTTCTATTCTCTTCTCTTCTCTTCTCTTCTCTTCTCTTCTCTTCTCTCCTCTTCGGTGCCGAGTTTCATCCCGGGGTGGTCCCTCGACTCTCGCCTCGGAAGGATTTAACCCGAGTATCTCTAAACGTCGCAAAACGGAACTCACCCTCGTCGACTTGGTTCCTAAAGCTGCTTCTTCGTTTTGTCCCATGGTATACCGCGCATCGCTCGCTTCCGTGTCTAAGGGTAAACGTGCGCATCTCTGGACACGCTTTTACGCCCGTATACTCCCGTCGAGGACATACCTTCGTAATGCTCTTAACAGCTTTGAAATTAGTTTCACCGTTTTCTTTCGTCCCTCAAACTTCTCTCTCGCGTAATTCCCTACCGTCAGACGTGGATTCTGCGTCTTCTCTACGCGTTTATCGCCGATACTCGAGTTTCATTCTACCAACCATAATATTCGCTTCTTTTGTTTTTCCTCGTAGTACGGAGAATTTAATTAAATACTATTTTAAATTGGTTGACTAACAGGAGAGAAGCATTGAAACCCATAATGCTCAAACAGGGTGCACAATGTGAACAAAGCGAACAAAGGGAACAAAGCGAACAAAGTGTACAACTCGAAGAGAGAAGGCTCGTTTGCGTCGCTCGTTTACCGTACATGCCGATAAAACATGCCAGAGATTTGCGACACAAGATACGAATCGTTTCGCGGCGTCGAAAAGATCGTCGAAGATGGAGTTCGCGGTGTAAGCAAATTTCATTCCAAAGAAAATTTTACAGCTCGATTCTCCCTGACGTTTCGAATGAAATATGAAATATGAAATATGAAATATGAAATATGAAATATGAAATATGAGATATGAAATACGAAAATCGAGTAGAGACGGGAAATTGTGATTTGGCTCTCCCATGCCGTCTCGAAATGACGAGTCAAACATACCGACCGTGAATAATGGTCGCAG
>SMSQ01026166.1:721280-746049 GCA_019453375.1 Ctenoplectra terminalis | reverse complement strand
TCTCGATAAATCCTTTCAGACGCGTGCCCCCGACCTATTACCGCGCGTCGCAGAAATTTGTACTGCCTCCTCGAGGGATTCCCATATCAGTTTCGTCGCCGCTATTGACGCGTCATGTTGCCAGCCAATCGTATAAATCACTGTCTCTTCGATTCTCTCGTCGAATCCTTACAACCGTGCGTATGTGTAAAGTCGAACAGCATTTGGATGACTTGGTTATCTTTTACCGATTTATCTCAAGATGTCTTCGAACGAAAACGACCTTTAAAATCTTAGGATATCCTAAGATTCTAACAGGCATGTGCCAAAATTTTGAAAACGACACCTTTCGAGCCCTCGGCTTCCGAGGTTTCTTTTGCTCGCGTCTCGAGACGCCCGAATATTGTTTGCAAACTTTGACGTCTGCCCGATTATACGGTCCTGCTGTATCGCGAAGAATACTATAACCAACGTTTGTTTAAGAATTCCTTTGCGAAAAGCGAACTAACCATCGGAATACCGATAAAATCCATCGGCCATAGAAAAATATCGCAGTTACGTTGTTCGAAGCTCGAGTTACTTCGTGGCAGAAGCGCGAACTCTAATCCTCGAGGCTCAGTTTGTTTCGCGGTGGAAGCCACTTTGGAGAGTCTTTTACGGGCGAACTTGGAAATCCTGTAGCCGAGTATCAATAAAAAGACGATAAACCGCGCACTTGAAAGTACATCGGAACGATTTATCGATCGCAAAATCGATGCAAGCTCGCGGGGGCATTATTTGCGAGGAAACCTCTGACAAAAACTTCCCATAAGCACCGAAGACACCCTCGAGAGATTGATAATCCGCTTATTGGACTCGATGGGGGTCGCGTCAAGGCTTTTTACCATTGTTAGGGGTCGGCAGGGTGAACGATACTTGGATTACGCGCCGGAAATCGGGTAATCTCCCCGGTAAAAAAACAGAAGTGATGTTTACCGGTATAAAAATATAGTACAACGTCGATTATCCCGACTAATGGAAAGATAACTTAGTCTGACAAATAGTTAACGACGAGTCTGATGGATTACACCCGCGACAGTGGAGAAAAAAAATGTTCCGCCTGTCGCAAGATAGATTGGAACGCTGCCGGTGCGATGTCTGACCAATGCGGCCCGTTACTACTGTCAGCTGATATCGCTGCACGGTTGAGCCAAATAACTTACAGGTTCGTTAATGGTCAGAAATGAAAAATTATATCAGAGATACGCTCGTAAAATTTACTTTTCGTATCAGTTACGAACAGACGAGCATGTATTTATTTACACACATCACGATACGGTAAATATAAATAATTACGCAACATATTATTGATAATCAGGATCAATTACAGGGTTGATTTATCTTTAATCATAATATTTTATATGAATTTTACCGGTTTGCTTCGATACGATTACTTTGCAGTAATATTTATTCGATATAAAATTATATGGAAAATATAGGAGAAAAGCGAGACATTGGTTTCTCGACGATCCTCGACCATGTCGAGGTGGAGAGGCCAAGATCTCCATGACCGAAGTAAACACGTCTGCGTTAGAGATGTAAGATCGCACGCACACGAATCGCCGAAGTTAACCGTGAAACGTGTACGTAATTACTTACACGTTAAAAGCCGCGCTTTTTATAAACGACCTTTTTTCCCCCTCACTCGGCGCACGGAGGTCGTAGAAGCCGTGGCCGTCGCTGGAAAAAAATATTCGCCCAGGTAACGAAGTGGGTCTACGCTCGTCACGCAAGTCGCGTGCCTTTGCATTAGCGAAACGCACGAAAATATCGGTTTATTAGATGATTTACCGAGACCTTTCTCGCTCTTTGCTAGAAAACTAAAGTACAGTAACGTACGTGTAAATTCTTCTCCAATTTACCGAGCTTCTTCCATTCCAGCGACACTTGCTACGTACACACAAGCCACCTGAGAGCTCGTACAAATTTCTCATCGGGTACGATTAAGATAATAGAATCGGGTCTTTAAAATCGAATCGTTTCATTGATACATTCCTTTATGAGATTGTTCCGTCGACTAATTAAACGTTACGCGTCAATTTCACCGTTTAACTACTAGATATGATACCCGGTTCTCGGAATGAACGGGATACGTTCGAAATCGAACAATCGAAGAGAACAATCGGATCGGACGCGCTTTTAAATAGAATACCGTTAAAGGAACCGCGCGTCCACTTAAACTTCGAAGCAAACGCAAGGGAGATCCGTGTCGTGACGTGTATCGTTTTTGAGGAAGGATAATAAGTACGTATCGAGCGCACGTAGTCGCTATTTCGAAGGGAGGGGAAAAGGAAGGGCGAGAAAAGGTTCGAGTTCGTATATAGCAAGCTAATTCCCATTCTGGCCGCGCAACCTAAAAAAAATAAAAGTCAGGAGAAAGTGAGATACCGGAAACGAGAGGGACGTTACAGAGTCAGAAATTGTAGTGCATTTGCATGTACAAGTTTCCCGTGAACTGTCACGGGTTGTCACGCGCTTTCGTAAAATATTTCATCCCCTGTGTTTCTCGGTAAATTAGAAAAGGGTTGCGGTAGCTTTCTAATGGTCCTGGTTACGCGTTATTAACATTTTAATAGCTTGCAGCGTATGGTGCGGAGAAATAACGACGGTTTCTACTACGGAACCGGATGATCAAAAAATAAACAACGCGATAAAGAAAGGATCGGAGGGTGGGTGGATAAAAGCGACTTCGAATATCTTTTATACAAGCTCCATCGATTTTTATGGTAAAACCTGCGATAAACATGAAAATGCTTGAGATATATTCGGTTATCTCGATAGGAACGAAGGGGTTCAATTTAATGCATTTATTCATCGCAGCATGGTCGACGCGCAAAATGGTTAAACGTGTGTTATCGAAGCGAAAGAAACAGTACAAAATAACACGGGGTCAGTGTCGCCTACTTACCCTTAACCGCGCGTATAGCCTCGAAATTTATCGCGACATTTATGTTTCCCCTCGTACGTCAAATTTTAACTGCGTGTTCTTAGAAGCCTCAAGGATTTCTGTCTGCTCCGTGTTTGTCGGCTTATCTGGTGATGTTTGTATCCCTGCTTATACCGCTACAAATATTTTTCCTTTCTTTTCTCTCTCTCTCTCTCTCTCTCTCTCTCTCCTTTTTTATTACATTTTATCAAACGACTTGCCNACAAGCTCCATCGATTTTTATGGTAAAACCTGCGATAAACATGAAAATGCTTGAGATATATTCGGTTATCTCGATAGGAACGAAGGGGTTCAATTTAATGCATTTATTCATCGCAGCATGGTCGACGCGCAAAATGGTTAAACGTGTGTTATCGAAGCGAAAGAAACAGTACAAAATAACACGGGGTCAGTGTCGCCTACTTACCCTTAACCGCGCGTATAGCCTCGAAATTTATCGCGACATTTATGTTTCCCCTCGTACGTCAAATTTTAACTGCGTGTTCTTAGAAGCCTCAAGGATTTCTGTCTGCTCCGTGTTTGTCGGCTTATCTGGTGATGTTTGTATCCCTGCTTATACCGCTACAAATATTTTTCCTTTCCTTTCTTTTCTCTCTCTCTCTCTCTCTCTCTCTCCTTTTTTATTACATTTTATCAAACGACTTGCCCTTCTTTCCTATTCGATTTTTATCTCTCGAATAAATATGATTAATCATCGATGGTATTTTTGACGCGTCCGATCGTTAATCTCGACTAAAGTAGAGAGACCAAGTCTCGCGATTTCGAGCAAGAGGAGAATTGTAAGGGTGATTATGATAACGCGCGAATCCAGCAAATTTATCGTTCTCCCTTTGCGATCCCTTGAAAATGACGCTTGTCGATCATTCGTCTGTCGTTTCTAAGCCTAGCTTAGCCGATGCCTCGGAGAGCACGAGAGACTGGGATCATCCGGGACAAGACAGTTTCGTTGAAGACAACAGGGGGTTCTAGAGAGGAGAACGGGTTCGTCGAGACAGGCATGTTTTTCTTTGGTCCGCGTTCATCTCTCGATTT
This sequence comes from Ctenoplectra terminalis, assembly GCA_019453375.1. Taxonomy (NCBI): domain Eukaryota; kingdom Metazoa; phylum Arthropoda; class Insecta; order Hymenoptera; family Apidae; genus Ctenoplectra; species Ctenoplectra terminalis. Next base: position 742,052 of record SMSQ01026166.1, on the reverse strand, counting down.
ATGTTTTCGGGGGGAGGCTTGTCGCGTTCCGTACGAATCGACAATGGATTCAATTAAGGAAATGTCCCCCTTTGAAGAGAGATTCCATCGATACGACGCCGACTTTTCGTCTGCTTCCTTCTGTTCCGTATTGAACGGAACTTCGAATAAACGGTATAAATTATTCGACTTTTATCAGTCTTTTATCATAAAATTGTTCCATGTTCCGAAAGAGTTTGCATCGCGGTACGTAATTTACCGAGAGAATGACACGGATAAGCCAAAAGGACACCCCCATTCACGAGTATTCCCGATACGAAAATTAATTTAACCGAGAAAACTTATAGAACCACGGTCCGCGTTCGCCTTGACTTCCGATACACATATTTTGTTTCGTTGTCCCGAGGCACGAACAGTTTGCGTAAGCTCAGTTTCAATGTTCGCGATAAAAGCTCCGCGACCCGTGTACATGTTCCGCGTGAATCCGGTTGCTTTCCCGATTTATTCGATTCGAATTATTCGTCATGCGTGATGCGAGTAAGTTAATGCGGTGTAACGCTGTTTTAAACGATACATCGAAGACTGGTTACGTTTTTCGTCGAACAACTCGAAAATGTTTCATTTGAACATAACGTGCAATGATGCAACTCGAAAAGGATTTTGTTAAAAGACCTTATCTCTTTGGATCCCCAGAATTTTGTGACGGTACCCACTTTAAGAAACACCGATCTAAACCAAGTAGTAAAAAATTTTACGATACCGCGCGATACGCGTTGATGATGAGATCCATGTTAAAACTGCATATTCATCACGGCGAATCCGAATCCGCACAATGTCGTAACAACTGGCCAAGAATCGGCGATTACTGGCTGTTAAGGGAACTGTTGCGGACAACGAGGGATCTACGAGGCTCGATTATGGCCGGTGCCAATTGAAAGATTGAGGCTGATTAGCCAGCCGTTCCGCGCGAAACGGAAGTTAACCAGTGTCAATGGCCAGCCATCGGTTCGTCGTCGAGTGGTTTTTCTCTCGTCGTTGGCCAGCTTCCGTTTCCGTTTTTGATTTACATACGCGATTTAAAGTCGATCCCTGCTCGCTGGTTGCTACAACACTTGGAAATCGCGGGTGAAATACGCTTCGCGTTCCGGTGTACTAATGAAATACGATTTCCGCTAAAAGGAACATCCGAATCGATGCAATATGTTTGGTAATGCTGTCGGATATACCTATTCTTCTGTTTACCACGTATGCATTTTATCGGTGGACCGTGTATTCTCTTGTTTCTTCGATAGAAAAACAACAGCGAAGAAAAAAAAGGGAAAAAAGAGAGGATGGAAACACAAGTGGAAATAGGAAGTACCGCTAGTACCGCTTGGAAGAATCGTTCGTAAATCTGAACGAAATTCTACGACCTGGTTTGAAAGATGCTTATTTTAAAGGTGATTATTAAAAATAGGAACTTCCGAGTGGAAGTCAGGGAAACCTGAATTATATTCATAAAACGAACGTTTCATAAAACGAACGTGAAAGAGAAGCAAATGTTGAATTCGTATCTCTTTTCGAAGTTATTATGAACCCGTGTATCTTTCGCGAAAGAACGAGAGTGATAAAGCGTCGGGCAGAGTCGCATAAGGAGAAACGGATCGCCTATGGTCAGACACGCCGCACGTTCGACACGGCCAAAACTTTATTGGGCTAGAATTTTTTGCCCCAGCTGTATCTGAAAAATTATTTCATAGGAAAGTTATTCGAATTAATAGAAGCGGAGAAATTGTTGGCAGTTGCAATTTTAGAGAAAAAGAACAAAAAAAAAGTGATTTATTTGATTGCCAGCAATTTCAATTGCACGCCACGAACGATGTGCCCGAGTTTGCTGTTTCTAAGCACGGTTCTGAAACCAATTTAAAATCGGCCCCACCTACTCTGTCGTGCGTTTCCAAGCTACACGCACGAATTATGCCGCCGCTATTTTATGCTAATGCAATTTAGAAATAAACTCTCGAAACGAGATGCGTCGGAATATTATGCCGAAGATTACAATGATAAATCAACGACGTCGTTCGGCAGTAAGCGTTCTCCGTCGCCTCGCTTCGGCAAAATGAATCTTGCGATTTTGTTAATTGCTAGTCGTACCGAAATGATAACGGACCGGAGCTGAAGTTATTACCGCGTTATTCATTGTCTGAGCCGTGAGATGATCTTCGTTAATTCTTATGGCGCGAGATGAATTATCGTTTCGACAAGAAATCACGATTATTAGACACGTACAGCTCTACGCTGTTATATTTCATGGTTTCTTGGCAGCCGAAGGAAGTGGGAAGGTTGCGAACCAAGTAACCCAGAAGCATGGGTTACGCAGTTATATCGCAACGTTTGTTAACACCAATTACCCCAATTACGAGCAGTTAATTGAAAATGACATCGCGGTCTGGTTGCCCCGAGCAAAATTGATACAAAGCACTAAATATTCTCTTGAATATTCCATGAAAAATAGCGAGTGGTCTTTGCCGAACAGAGAGAAAAATTTACATCGGGAATTTCCCGGCATTGCATGAATCTTTGTGCAGGAAAAAAAAAGAAAAAAAATGTTGAAACACGCCAATGTAAATTATCAACGGTTCAAAAAACTGTCATCCGAGACATAAATCTGCGACGACCCAAATTTCTATTCTCCCTCGACAGTGTGTCCCTGCGAGGAGCAGCGTCTGCCATGCGTGTATTACGCTTTATCGGCCATCGAACAGACCACGGGAAACCTTGTAAATTTGGTATCTCCGGGACAACGAGGCATCGAGACCAAATAATCTCGCCGTTTATCAGGTAGAAAATTTCCTCAAACCAGAAACAACCAAAAACTTTCCTGCATTTATATTTTTATTCGCGTATACGTACACGTATACACACACGTCTATGTTCGCATGGACTCGGCGAAAAAATTTTCACCGCTGTTGAATCGGATCGACATCGTTCGAGACACTCTTAACCCGATTGGCACTACTCCCAGGATATTAGCCTTTATCCTCTCTAATGGAACCACGAAAATGCTTTTCCCCACAGGTTCGTTATCAATGCTACGATCATGATAAATCTAGAGCGCCAGTCGTGAGAGCACTAACCGGTACGAAGCATAAAAGACAGCACCCCTCATCTTCGAGCGTCGCGTTCGTCTCTCTCGCGGTTCACGAAGCTCGCGTTTCGTTTCGGTTCCACGATTTCTCGATAAAAAGCACCACCCTTTCTGCATAATGCGCCAGTGCCGAGACCAACCAGAGGGATCGAATTATGCAAGAGAAATTTTCATCCTGGAACTATTTTACCTGAAAATAATAATACGCGATCCCAATGGCGTACGTGGTCTTGCATTAAACAATCTTCTAAACACCGAGGGTTTTTTAGGAGAAAACTGTGATTTGCTACTTTTAATACAATGATTTTAGAATCTCGTTTTACACAATTTTTTTTTCTCCGTCGTTCCAACAGCATATAATAGTATGCGAATTCTCGTCGTAATTTATCACGAGTCTTCAGTTTTTATTCAAAGCGAGACAAATTATCGCTCGAAGAAAAAAAATGTCACGGCCGAAAGGTTAACGGCACGCGAATAGTTCAAAAGCTCCCTTTAACGATACGCGTGATCGTCTAATCGACAATAATCACGCGAGGAGAAGGATTCGTGTGCACGAAAGCGTGATGAGAATAAAAAGAAGTAAAGGAAGAAGAAAAAAAATAAAAATAAAAATAAAAGACACTGTCTGGAAAGCATGAGAAGCGAAGGTTGGATAGAAAAGAAAAGAAAGGGTTGATAAAAAAAGAATTTACCTGACGTTAGTATCCCGTGGATGCGTTCAACATCAGCTTCCCCGTTGTCTTCAGAGGTACTTCCACCGTTGAGATTTATCGTTCCGCAGGGTTTAATTAAGGACGCACAATTAAACCCGAAAATAATTCAGTCCGGGCTAATCGGCTGCCCGTCTGTGGATACGTTTAGTTCGAAAGGGTATTTACTTAGCACAGGGAAAACGCTAACACTGCAGACATCGTGAATGGATGATCCTTAATTAACACGTGAAACCGACTAGGTACATCCGTTTCGACGTACTCTTCCCCTGCGGTCGATCCATTCACGAGAATAATGCGATAAAGGTGGAACTGAATCAGCGTCTTGCACGGCGATCAAATACACCGTGTTTCAAATATACTCGTACACCTAGAAGATACGGCCGTTCCTTCGAAACACAGGCAGTTCCACCGCAATGAGAAGAGAAGAAGAAGCTTCTTCTCTCGGGGATCGATTGTCGCGCGTCGAAGCTTCGTTCGAAAGTCTTTCGTTCTCCCCCTTCGGTGTTTTCCTCGTTCAGTGTTCCGTTCGCTTTTCCGTTCCGTTTCTTCCCGGCCTGTTAGACGATGCCTCGTGATCGTTTGTCCCCCCTTGAACAACGTCGAACGTTACGATACTCGCGTGCTCGGTCGACGAACGAAGAAAGGGACCAGAGAAAAGAGAAAGACGTCTCGATATAAAGGCACGCCAAGGAGTTGTCTCGAACGGATACGAACGATGGACGGGGAGAAACGTTCGGATTATCCGTCGACAAGATTCAGCTGCAAAAATTCGGAACGCGCGTGTCGACTTTCGTTGGTTCGTCGAAGCTCGCGCGACTCGCTTGTGCAACGTTTTTGCGCCTCGTTCCAAACCGGCTATCTTCGAAAGATAATTGACATAAAGCTCGGGAAGAGCCAATTTTAGCGGCGTACCAAAGATTCCTTCGAGTAAATAGGATCGACTAAAGGATGGCGGCAACGTTTACCCTTTTCAAGCTCAAGAAAGCTGATTCTCCGGGCGGTCGTTTCACAAAGCCGGACCCCGACTGGGAATCGAGGAAACAGAATTTCTCGTTAACGAAGTTTACCTATTTGGCAGCGAACGATAGCGCGATATCGGTCGGGTAGTCGATTACGATTTCAATCGATCTTTTTTGTTCTTTCAAACGCATCTCGACTAGTTAATTGGATGCTCCAAAAGAGAAAAGAGCTTTCCCCGTGTTCCCTGACGATTCGTTTGCCGAACTTAAATCCGATCTGTTTGGCCTGGCGTTTACCTGTTTCGAAAGAACTCCACCGGAAGAACCTTCGATCCACTTATTGGTTTCCCCTTTGGGACAAATCCTTTGCTCGTGTTTCGAAACGGAAGTCCATGCAGCGAGATAGTGGCAGGGTTTCGCGGACTTTTAATTAATCGAGACTCGATCGCCGCCAATTGCCGATAGATCGACTCGAATATAAGACTCGATCGCGTTCCGTGTAAAAACAGAGTCCGAACTTTCCGATAAGATCGCGACCAAGACCTGTCGGAGTATTAAACACCGCAAAAAACTTTAATTCCTTCAAAGACTGAACTATAAGTAGCTGACGAAGGGTCTTCCACGGATGGCTCGTTAGCAATTAATACTTAATGAACAGACTCGACCGAATCCCTCGAGTCGCTTACCCTCGCGACTCGACGCGAACTTTGTGCGTGAAACGCGCCGGCTAATTTCGAGGCAACCATCGGAAAATCAAATACGCGTCTTAACGAACCGAGCGTGCTCGATCCGAAGAGATCGCGCACGAGCAGCTAAACTGCGCGATCTTGATAACGGTCAATTTGCTTGCAATTAACGGAGAAGCACTAACGTTCACAGCGGTGTCGTAACGAAAGTTCGATTCACTGGATGACTAATTAAATCGAAGGTTGCTCGATTCGTGTAGGAAGAGCCGAAAACTTGGCAACTTCCTCGCAGGAACACACCGCCGAGATGTCTTTCTACTTGGAGCTGGCTGTTTCCTCTGACACAAGTGCACCTATCACCTATCACCTCTCACCGAAAACGACTGTCGCGATATCCGGGTTCTTCTGAAATTGATCTCTCCTCGTTGGAAGGAACAGCGGACCGAGACGTAGAAGGAAAGTTGTTCGCGAGCGAATACCTTCGTCGAATCGCGCATCGGACGTAGATAACGAGAATGTTAGCACTTCAGAGACGCGTTAATTGCTGCGTAACTCTGGTGCACGCCACTTCCGGTAGCTCAAGGTCGTTCCTTCGGTTCGGCACACATTGGTCAGCCTACCGAGTAGCTAGGTTTCGCTGAATCTCGTCGACGAACGGAACGTCGGGATCGTCGTCCTCGTCGTCGAGATCCTGTCGCCGTTGTCCTTGTCGCGAGGATCCGTACGAACGATATAGGATCATGGTACCGAGAGACAACTTCCGGGGATGTGATCCAATGGATGCGTGACAGAGGACTCTTTTACGAATTATCGTTCACCTGACACACGTACACGACTTGCGGATAATTTTCGACGAACCGGAGTGAGAGAACAACGAGGAGACAGACAGACAAACAGACAGACAGACAGACAGACAGACAGAGTGCAAGAGAGAGGGAGAGAAAGAAAGAGCTAGCCTTTCACGATTCTCGTCCTCGAGGACGCCGGGACGTGTTTCGCGGTTTGAGAGGAGCGACTGGTGCCGCCGCGTGGCCCCAAACCTCTGTTCTAGTAGCGCGTGCGCTTCGCATTCAACGGCACCCTCACCGCGACGCCCTTCTGATGCTCACGCACTTCTGCCAGCGTCCAGCCACTAGCTGGACGATCGCTGCTTGCGTTTGCAGCTGCTCCCATCCGTTTACCACGCGTTCCCCTTTTGTTCGACTATTTTTCAGCTTCCTTCTTCCTTTTTCGGCTTCCCGAAGAATTCTTGCGACTCACGAGTCGAGCTCCAGGGTAGAAAGAGACTCTCCGGTCTTCTGCAAATGGAAGCTCTCTCGATGTACCAGAGAAATGCTTCCAGTCGATGCATAAAGCATCGCTTCGAAACAAATTGAAACTGTCGCGATAGCCAGCAGCGGGAATAGAGACCGAAAGCTTAAAGTATGTCTAGCAGAGATAGTGGGTATTCCCCGAGGAATTTCGAACCACAGCACTCTCGCGCTCGACAGTGAACCAACGCGTTTCCCTGACGAGAGTTTCCCTGACGAGAAAATTAGAAAATCAAATGCAACGATTCCGAATCGCGAGCCAGAAATGGAAAGGAACTGGAAAGGAAGTGGAAAGGAAGTGGAAAGGAAGTGGAAAGGAAGTGGAAAGGATGTGGATGCTGCATCGATGTACAGAAGAAGGTTGAAAGGTCTGGCGGTACGTGGCTCGTCTACGTCTTATTTGTTGGAAACATTTCTTGTGCGTCAGTATACGGTCGCCAGTCTGTAGTTCGGCCCAGTTTCCACTTATTTTGGAGTCGATGGGAGGGTCTTGTGATTTGATGAATGGACCCAGCTATGAATTGGAGCGCAGTTTGGTAGCTCCAAGTCTGGTTGAATCTGGTTGAATGGTATAGATGACGTCGCGTGATGATTAATTCCAAGTTCGTTAACGTTGAATACACGTTGTTGCAGCGTGTTAAAGAGGATCGTTAAGTATCGTTCGATCCTTCCTATTCCTATTTTTCTCATTTTATATCCTGTCTATGACAGTTTGCATAAGTAGGCGGTGAGCAAGATAAACCATTCGTTCACCCTCGTTCGTGCCCTTTAACGCTTCACCATACAATTATCATCCGGCTACTGCTTTATGACAGCTATTACGACCGTTTTACGTCACCGTTATCCTTTACGCAGCTATTTGCTTCGTTAGAAGTTTCCCGACGAAGAAATTTATGGGGTGCATCGAAGGAAATCGAAACCGAAGCGTCTCTTCGTTAGCGCCTCGTCAGATCCTCTATTACGAACGGACTCTACACTCTGGATAACAATAACCCGTCGTCCTCGCTAATAAATCCTTAAACGTTGAACAAGCAGGACACGATCGAACCAAAGGAATCGTGCGTTGGTCGAGCACGAAACAGGACAAGCTTTGTCGTTCCTTTTTAACTTTGTAATATTCGTTCAATTCGTGTCAACTCACGCAAAAAATTTTATTTCATCCCTGATAGTACTTACGAAGCAAGGAGTCGGAAACGAAGTTCCGTGTTCCATAAAGGAACAATGATCGTTCTCGAAAATTTTTCGTCAAGATTCAGCAGGAACGCTTGTCATTTTTATTCCGACGAAAAACGTGGATGTGCACTCTGCGTCATCGTCTCCAGCCGAACTGGATCCTCTATCGCTCCGATTGTCTCGGTATTGACTCCGTGTCATGGTTCTCGCCTACGTTGCTATTCGTTTTGCCCGTACATTCGGGGGAATCGTGGCAGTCGCCTCCGAAACACATAGGTAACTTCTTCTCCTTTCGCGTTACGCAAGGCACCCTATCCGGCATCCTGGCTCCTGATGAGAAAAATTTTTAAATCGTTTAGACCAGGAATGAGAAAACTATCGGAAACAACGCGAAAACTAAACACGATCCTCGGTAACTTTTTCTTCCGATCGGTCGTTACCGATACGGTTCGACTAATACGATAAAGCAAACAGACCCTGGCTAATCGCTTAACGATTCCAACTAACTCGGTCCAGTTAACACTCTGCATAAATCGATTCCGGTTCCTTCAAGTTTTTGGAGTATTAGCTCGAGTTCCACGATAATTCGAGTAATTCCGTTATACCGGTGGTTAACGCGCGAACGGGTTGTTCAAAAGCTCGTTTAGATGAGCATCTTTGCATCGGTGTTGGCGGACCGAACCTACCGTTGCACCGTGCGAATTAATTCATCCCTTTTCCCGTGCCTCGATGTTATCTTAACGTCATTCCTGTGAAACGTAAGCACCACGAGCTTTTCACGGAACACAAAAGAATCTTAAAACTCGGTGCTTCGTGAGGACTAAAAGTTGATTTTAATTGTAAAAGAGATAAGAACGGAGATGTGTGTTTGAAGTGGTAGGCTAGCGACCTAGAAAATCTATTTTTTCTCTGGAACCCATGCGAAAGTTCTTCTGTTCGCACATTTCAGAGAACTACAGAGCATTTTTAATAATACGTCTTTTGTCGTTATAAAACTCGTCCTCTTTAAAAGCAAGTGGACACGAGGGAGCCTCGTTTTCTCCTAGGTCCACCTGCGAACTAACTATCAGCGGGTCGTTTAGAAAACGGCTAGCTGTGCTCTGTTAGAGACAGTTTTATAGACGCTTTTGCCGAATTTCAGTCAGAGAGACGAGCGTTAACGTGTCCGGGTCGAAGAAATTTGTTAGAAATGTCGCAGCACCACTTACCGGTCATTCCGAAGGAAAGACTCGACGTTGCCGGCTGGCCATAACCATAGCCATAAATGGGAGTCGGTTTTTCGGACGATCCGTATCGAGCTTCCGATTCGGACGAACAGCAGTTTCCGACACGACTGCAACATCCTCCGTCGCAGCAGGTCTGCCTCCAAGAACAGCAACCAGTGTTGTCGTTATCGGTCCTTCTGTCGTAAATAGTAAACGCTTCGTTATCTGGAAGACTGTCTCGCTACGTGAAAACGTCGTTCGATCCCCGTAAACTCTACCACGGGGAACGGCGAAGAGAATTGCATGGAGAGTATCTCTTACGGTCGCGTCGGTGTCGCGTCGATAATCTTTGGCTTGTCCCGATAATAGGTCGTAGTACTCGCTCCTTCTAGCAATGGTTTGAAACTTCTAAAAGCGTGTCAATGATTTACAAGGTAACATCATCGTCTTACGATTCGATACATCGATACGTAACATCGCGAAGAAAAAAGTATACCTGCAATGGTCGCACATGATACTTGAGGAATTTAGAGGTTGTCTAGAAGCTCGATGAACGCGTCCTGCGTATTACGATTTCAACAGTCATGTGTTATCAAGTATCGTTAAAGTTATCCATCTTTCATTTGTCGAATACGATATATTTCTATAGAAACAGAGACGTAAATATGTACATCGAAGTATAGTTTATTGCAGAGATCACAAGATTACATTTATCGGTGGGATATAAAATTTTTATTTGTATAAAACTTTATTTTCGATCGGCACAACATTTCGAAGGGGCTTCCGGTTCTTTCGACTTAGCTTTATCCTTGCAACAGCCCGACATGCAACAGCCACCAGCTGTTTCCCTGGCTCTGAAAACGACATCAATTTGCGTCTTATTTCCCTAGGAATCGTGAAATTTCCCCCAGTACACTCAACGACATCCTAGTTCCAACCCAATAACCCTCGCATGTACCATTTTTTGTTCATCTACGTATCAGAATCGAGGAAATGATTTACGTTTCTGGGAAAATGTTTTGGTCGGATCGTATCGGGTAAAAAATTCGTAAGGGATCGTCGCGTTCCTAAATTCTGTGAATCCCTTTGGAATTGTTCGCGTGTCCCTATATGGCCGCCCAGTTTTGAGCTTAGGGCTTGTAACGTTTACCCGTTGCACGTCTCCTTTGCAGCCAGTTTTCTTAAATGCTTCCTTAGGAGGAAACTCGGTTATTTTCCCTGGCTACAGCAAAATTTCTGTTCCTTCGATGATGGTGGTGTACGTGCACCTCCGGTACAACACCCTCCTTCTTCTTGCGTTCCGGAGCAGCATTTAGAACCGCAACATCCGCCGACTGTCTTTTTCTCTCTGCACATTCAGTCGGGCAATTCGGTTAATCGCGCGACTCCAGTATTTAATTAAACCACGCTGCTGCCCTAAATTCTCACTATTTTAAACTACTTCGTTCTAACGCGTAGATTTATGATAAACGTTATCGTATTGGCGGCCATATAGGTATCGGAAGTATTGTCAAATATTTTCTAGAAGATAAAGAAATATAAAGATCGTACTTTTTCGAGCAACATCCACCAAAGTCCTTATCTTTGCTTTCGCCATTCTTCTTGTCGCCGCTGAGAACGTAACGCACGATTGTTTATTATAATGCACAGCTTTCGAAAAATCAAAAAGTGCTTCACAAAATATACTCACTGCTCGCATTTGCACGTTACCTGTCCTGCGTATCCTTTCTGGCTCGTTACTTTTCTGTTGACAAAAAAAGAAAAAGTAGTTTTAAACGATGGTTTTGATTCATCTGTTTGTATTAATTCTTTATTAATATCGAGACTTACGCGCAATGGTCGCACATGATGAATTTTAGCTACTGCTTGATTCCAAGTATAAAAAATTGTAAATTTGTCGAGAATAAACCGTAAATTTTGAAGGTTCACCGAGAAAAGTTCGATCGGATCCGTTGGGACGAACAATCGCAATACCGCGATAGAGCCTCTTCATATTTTTCTGCCGGCACTTCTTTCGCCAATTGGCAGCCGCTCGATTTTGTCACAGACTCGAGTGACAGGAACACTGAAACCTTTTTTGCAATTGGTTCGTCAGAAACATCAAACGGTGGAAAATTGTTATTGCAAGGTAAACTCTATGCGTTTCACAGAGATTAATTACTATTGAATAAAAGGCAGTCGTGAGAAATATTGCCGTTTGTGATACGTTTGATTGCAAAACGTGGACAAATAATTCGTTTTATAACACTGATGTGGTCTAAAAAGAAAAAGAAAAAAAAAGAAACAAAAAAAATACGATGACCCTGTTTGAGATTTTAAAAAATGCAACCGCTGTAAAGAAGAAAATGAGGGACGCGTTATAAAGCTTCTGGTGAACCATGTACACGGTATATTTGAATCAATCTTCATCGGAAGTTAATATTTTTGATATTATCGAGACGGTTCTAGTTATACCTACGTGAACCGGTCGGTGAAGTAGTTTTCGAGGGTCCTGCAGCGCACACGTGTACGCTGTGCCCTATATACCCTGATGTGAACATTTTCGAACAGCTGACTGCCACGACTCCGGTCCCCAAGAACCGGGTCACGAGGTTGATCCTGTATTTTGTTACAAGTCGCAAGCCTTTCAGTCCATAGCCACTTCCACGGTGAATCAACGATACAATCGATTATTGCAAATCGATGAAATCCTGCCTGTCGAGAAATATGTTGCTCGGGCATCTTCAGAAATATGCGTGCACGTAATCAGGATTTGGCGAATACGATGAAACGTTTCAATGGTGCGAAAATTAAAGATACTCGAATCTTTGCCTGTCCATTTATTTCTCGAGTGAAGCAAGATTGGTGAAACACGCGAAAAAGATCGATCAAATGGAACCAAGTGCAATTACGAGCTCGATGAAAATGCAAATATTTTTACTGGTTTACGAAAGGTGAACGATCGAAAGGATAGAGTTTGTAGAGTTCACAGAGTTGGTAGAGTTCATTCGACGAAATCGAGGGCTCGTAATTATCGTCCTATTTTCACGGACCTTTGAACGAGCTTCGAAATCCATCGAGAACGATTCGGGTGCATTAACTCGTCGAAAACGCGAGCCCGCGATTCTGGTGCAGTATAAATCTTGGTTTGACCTTCCCTGCCGTTTTCACGTGCGCTGCGGCCGCATTTACGTGGCTGCATTCGTTGGGAACGAAGTACCGGGGTTCCTTCTTTCCATTTTTGCTCCTCGTGACTTGGATGAATTAATGCCGGTTCACCGGGAATTCCGGTAAGCCGAATACAAAACAATTAGGGAGTATCGGAAAAATCCTGGCATAGTCGTTGAACTGGAGTGCTCCCACGGATCGACTGATTTTTTTTTTTTCTTCTTTTTTTAAATAAATTTTCCAACCCTGTTGGAGAAACTCGTTTTATAAACCAATCTGGAGAACACTTGTAAGATTTTCTTTGGGGCTTAAGAACGTTCGGTCCTCGGTTTAATTAACGCTATACATTGAAGCTAGGCCACGTCCGAGTGTCGTGATAAGCAAAATATTCAAGAAATTGGAGGAGCTCTCGTGGTGGAAATAAGGTAAACACGATAATCGTGGTAGGATTAGACGGTCGTTCGTCATTAAGGGCGACGGCTTAACGAGGCGTGGTCCCTTCATTAATAAAGTTTAAATTGAGCGTTGTAGCCGAGAAAAATTGTTAGACAGTTAATTACCGGGGTGATAAAAGGGCAGTCGCGTCCAGCAAGATTGAGAAACTTCCCGTACAATGGGGAGAATTTAATTTTCCCCTTCATTTTCCCAAACGATCTTCGACGTGGTCTTCCGCTGAATTACCTTCCAAGACACGACACGTCGAAGATCCTTCGACTAAAATAATCTGTCCAATCGTAACCGGAAGCAAAAGCTAAAGCTTCGCCATTCTTGTCAATGATACGTGTACTTGCTGCGAAACAAGAATCAATATTTTTTGTGTGTCAAACCTTGAATGATATATTTGCAAAATGTATACGATGGTTGAATTGGAGTTTAAAGGTAGTTTGGTTTACGCGGAACAAATTGACGCCCCCTCGAACGTAACCGATAATCGAGCGGACTTCCATCGGAGTGTGATTTAACACATGTCATTGGTCCGTATACGTTCCGATGTACTGCACCGCGGGCAATCGAAATTGACAAATGCATAATGCGGGCATCATTGGAAAATTGAAATTCATTCCAAGAACAGAGCCGCGCATACGAGATCGCGATCCGTTGATTAATTAATAAATTGTGCACGGCCGAAAGCAAACAGGTCGCGAAAAATATGCAAAATTCGAAATGCATCCCAATCAGAATTAATTCTTGATAAATTAAAACGATATGGAAAAGTGTTAAAAAATTTCAACCAACTATTTACACCGAGGTATAGATTATTTTCAATTTATTTATCGCCCCATTCGGTACATATTCTCACTCCTATTCTAGGACAAAACTAGAATCGTACAAAAAGGTTCGATACAGGACCGCCGGCGAAGGAAAAATAAAAAGAGGACGCGCCGAGTTCTCGACAACGTGTGACGTCAATGAACGTGTACGACGAATTGTAGTTTTTAAGGCCAGGGAAAGAAAAATTAGGCAATCGACAGGTTTCACGAAACACACGTGCAAGATTCACAGAAAGGGACAGACGCATGGTCGCCGCACGATCGAGAAAATGTCGGGCAATCGGCGTGGCGGGCGCGGCTCGCGAATTTATCGCGAGGTAAAAAGTGTGAACACATTGTTGGAAATGCGCCAGGTAACGCCACCATCCCCAGCTCACTCGCGAATCGAATATCATGCTCCCTCCTGACCGGTGATAAATTCGTTTTTTCCCCGATTCCGTTCTTTACACGGAACAGTTTTACGATTGAACGTAAAGCGTTCATCGTGTCGCTAAAAGTTACCTTCAATTTTTGTCACGGCNGCTCGCGAATTTATCGCGAGGTAAAAAGTGTGAACACATTGTTGGAAAAGCGCCAGGTAACGCCACCATCCCCAGCTCACTCGCGAATCGAATATCACGCTCCGTTCTGACCGGTGATAAATTCGTTTTTTCCTCGATTCCGTTCTTTACACGGAACAGTTTTACGATTGAACGTAAAGCGTTCATCGTGTCGCTAAAAGTTACCTTCAATTTTTGTCACGGCTAATCACCGATAGCGATTTCTTGACCGTCCGCGGGACAAATAGTACAGCGCGTGGCTCTCTTATCGGTTATCAGCGAGTTATGAATCGTTATCGAAGCGTTATCGCGTTTTTTTTCTTTTTCTTTTTACTCGGAGAAAAACTTGGAAAATGTTTGAATGATTATACTTACGAATGGAAAAATATAAAGATGATTCGAGAACGCTCTAGCACACGGTAAACTATGGATCGATACCATTCTTTCTTTTATTACGATAGAGGTACGTTCTTTGATCCAGAATAGTCGATTTTTCGCGTCAAATGTTCACCGATCGAAACTGGAACGTTTTTTTGAAGTTTTCGGAACGGTCATAATTTTCACCGGCTACGAGCACCAGTAACCAACAACCAGCACCTTGAGCAGCTGCAGAGTTTCGCAGTTGGGAATTCTCCCGAGACTTCGATACATGGTTTTCCAAATATTGGATCGCTGATTCGCTTAGAATCGGGGATTATTTCTCTCCACTCCGTAAATATTGATTCACCTTAATCGGCGCGATGTCTAACGAAATCTTCGTCAACGTTTACTACCAAGAAACCCTCTCTGGTAAACGGAAACTCTTACCTACACGAAACAGCGAGAATTATTTAAAGAATCAACTTTTCTTTGGTTGACCATGTTTAACGACTGGACACGTTTTCTCGGTTGTCAAAAAGATGCAAAATAGCCGTCGTCTGCAAGTTTTTGCACTCTCAGGGCTGACGACAGAGATAAACGGAACTTTAATGCAATGTCATCAAACACGGGCAGAAAACTCGGAACGTTTTGCAGGTCCCTTGAACTTTTGGCCGGGGACGAACGACATTTTTTCGAGTTTATACCGAGGATATCAAGATAAAAGGATAACGAGACCGGAGTATGGCGAGGAATGGCCAATCGTGAACGTTCCTTTTCTCGACAACCGTGCACCGGTGAGCCGGAAAATTCAGTGAGGATTAATCCAGCGACCAAGGATTAGCGGCTTGATCCAGCCCTTAGATCACAGGGTTAGTTCGCCACCTAACTCTCCTCTCCGTACCGCAGCTTTAATAACGGTGTTTTGTAAAGCGAACACGATGCCGTGCACCTCACTTGCTGAATCTCTCTGGAAACTTACCGTACCGGTTCAATTCCTCCCGTGCTCTCGCGGTTCATTTTTCCGCAGTTTTTTTTATTTCCAAGAGTAGAGACTCTTGTCAAACTTGTAATTCTCTGGCTAGGATTCACAAAAACAAAACACGCAACGATTCGTGCGGCGATAAAAGAGAACGTTAGAAATTGTCTTCGATATAAATTATTATAGGCTAGAGAAATTACTATCAAAGAGGATCGGTAATTGGACTCTGTTGAATATTCTCTTTTAGTCGCTTATAGTCTAAGAAATTTCTTAGATCCGGTTAGTTAATTTAACAGGAAATGGTTGATAAATGGACTGTTAAAAACAAAGTAACCGATAGACGTACGAAACGCGGTAATATACATATAATGCGAGCTCTGAAAGCGAACAATCGAATAGTTCCGCTGAGTGGCTGAATAGAAGAGAAACAAGAAGACGCGTCGAGTGGCACATCATTATCGTTTGTCGTTCGTCACCCCGGTGTTGTTTAGCCTCGTCGCTTTTCGCCGTACTTTTGCCACTTGTACCCCCGCTCATCAGCACCACCTCTTCCTTTTTTCTCCACCAGAATCACCCTTGCTCTTTCTCCTACGCGTGTTGTTCGTCTCCCTTGGGGTGTTATTTGCCCTCTCCCGTGACTGACGCCCACCGTACCCGCCACCCCGTGGCCTCCGCACTCCGCACCCTTTTCCGGTCGCGCGGAAAGCTTAGAGATTGTTTTAATACCCCGATGGGCAGAACTGTGACCCAGTTCCGCGACGGTGAATATAGACGCGACCTGAGCCACGTTTTCGAGCCAGAAGTCGGCTCGAGGCACGTGCACGTTGCCACCTCCGAGAAGCCAGCCACATTTCTTTCCGCGTACGTTCATTAGTTGATTTACCGAAAATTGTAAATTACGAAAAAAATAATTTATCCACCAAGGAAGAAACAAGTTGCTAACATATTCTCAATCTTCTCGGTCAATGACCGTCCATTAGCACCGATTCGTAGGAAACGTCGAGGCGTAAACGAGGTTCGATTATTACAGGGAGGAAGAAACAGGAAAAAACAGGAAAAATCGCACGGTTGACGGAAGCTAATTTCCGCGAGACGCCAATGTTTCGATGAAAATGCAATATCGTCGGAAGTTTCGCTCGATCGCTCGCTGAACGATTTTCCTTCCGGTTTGTTGCACATACGTACAGAGAATAGACTTTGCCCGTGAAGTCAATGAAGTCGTTTACCTCGCGGGTTGAAACTTTTCCCGGGGTTAAACGCATCTCGCGTGCACGTTATTAAAACAATTGCTTCCTCGCCGTTTCCTCATGCTGGACCGCCAATTACATTTCGCTTCGAACCGTGCATACTCATCTATTTTTGTCTTTTATTTCTCATTGCGTGATAATTACGGGAAAGCGGTACAATATCGTTTTTTTTTTTTTTTTTTTTTTTTTTTTTTTTAAACTCAAGTGCATCCCAGCGGCTGCCTCTTTCGTCAAGAGCTCTAGAGGAAAGGGACGCTTTGCAAAATCTGTAACGCGAAGAGCACAGAATTTGTCTTTGCCGAGCGAAAGCTCTCGCGAAACGAAACGTAATACCTACCTCTGGATAAGATTTTACGTAACATTTAACCATCTGATAGGCCTTGTCGCAAGGATCTGTCCCTTCTGGAAACAAATATCTTGATAAAGCGATAAAGCGACAGCGATAATTATTCTTCGCGAAGAAAACGCGCGATGAACTTACGGAGAGATTTACACTTGTTCAATAATGTTTTCGACGAGTCCTGCAAACTTCGTGGTAAATGTCGAAGCGCCCTTTGCACATCTACTTCCGCGTTCTTGTCCACGATGCCATTTTTCATCATAAAGCACTTCACATAGCACTTCAATTTCGGGTCTTCCTGCTCGAAATCCCCAGACTTCATCTTCCTCAAGGCAACTGAAATGTTCCGTAGAGAAAAGTGGCGTTTTTTTTATTAAAGTCTTTGGGATTTATAATTGCGGATATTTCAGAGAGTACCCCATGAAACCTTTGACTCCCTGCGACAATCCTTCCTAACGTCTGCCTCGCCAAAGTACTAAAAAGAAACGCGAATCTTTTGAAAGCAACTTTTATCGGTAAATTTTATTTATAAAGAATAATTACTTACCAACAAAATTATAATTATCGTCAGAACGAAGAAGAAGCGACAATCTCTTAACATGCTTGTTCCGATGTTCTAACTTAGCAAAAAACTGCAACTTCGACTGGAACCTTATCGACTCGGTGGCCAATTGTTGTTAGATCATTTGCATAAAAGTCAAGATTAAACGGATCGAAGTAACGCGTAGTTAGTGTTTGGTTTATTAATCAATAAGTGGAATTCAAAACACTTCGATAACCAATGGCAAACCTATCCAACGAGTCTTTCACGTGCCGTATAGTGGAACAGGTGCAACATCGACTTGTCAAACTTTACCCGTTCCTCGCTCTTCGAGATAATCGATCAGATGTAGAAAATCGAGCCACTGTAATTCATTCGGAAAGCGCTCGAATAGCGCATTAATCACAAGGTTGTCAGATTCTAGCGCATCCAAGATAATCGAGATGCGTTAATTTTAAATCCTACCGGAAGCGACGCGTGTCACGATGAGGAGCTTCCGACGTCACAGGAAATGGAAGGATTTCTTTTTCTTTTTTCTTTTCCGAAAGAACGAGGAGAAGGGTCGAGCGATTACACTCAAGTTCTTTTTTTTCAAGGGAACCTCGAATCTCATGAATATCTTGGTATTCTATCTGTCGCAGCGCTGGTCAATTTGTCTTCCATGGAACGAACAAAAAGCTCGCAAACTTCTCGGCGACCAGGGTCGAGATACGCCTTCGATCAACTCAGATATTCCGGACAATTGAGAATATTCTTTCCCCCGAGAAGTTTGCTATTCCTTTTGTTAGGAATTTCTTTTATTTCGCAAAGCGTCGAAACATAATCTATTTCATCACGATTGATCTTTTTCCGTTGAACGTTCGATAAACATTTTATTCTACCTGCCGAGATATAAAATAGTATCTATCATAATTTCTAACGACGAAAGAATATCCAGGAAAAAAAGAATTTCAACGGTAAAAAAACTAACGCAAGAATACGCTAAAAAAAAGTTAATAGCATCGAAACAGGAATTGCAGCGATAAAAAAGCAGCTTGTCAAAACCATCAACTTCCATGACGCCTGACCAATTTTACGACTGTATTATATCGACGACGTTGCATCATCCTTCGATGCCGTCCTTCAAAGATTCTACGAGAAGAAAGCTAACCATTTGCTTACTGTAACGAATACACGCAAACTTCAAAAGTACCGCCCGTAGGCTTAGAGCCTGGATCTGTCGAACCATATCACGCACACACACACACATCTCGTTAGCTACGAGTCGTATGTAGTTACTTTGAAAACGCCAGCGGAGAAGCATCCACGATACGTTTGATCTCTGAAATACGTGGCTGAAACCACGATTGTTAATCGGACGATAAAGAAACGAAACGTTCTGCACGGTATTCACCGCTGTTGCCGAAGAGAAAAAAGAACCCATAAGTGTCGGAGAACGCGATATCGTTTACCGGTATCTCATACATTGTATCGGTGTTGAGTGACTATAAAACATTGCATCCTATACTTCGTGCGGTGACTTTCTGCGCATCGTCCTAACGTGCTACGTATATGCGATTTTGACGCGTAGTCTTCGCGAGGTGAAATATTATAGAGACAAAATCGAAGTTACAGTTCGGTGTTCCAATCCGTTCCACGACAGCGTTCAAAACTTTGGAACACAAATTGAACAGACGGTGAAAAATAAGGACCAAAGGAAAGTTACTATCAATGTCGAGGGAAAATTCGTGCCACGTGTGTCAACCGATCATGAACAATGACGGTTGCGACGCTCAGCTTGACATTTCGAGCGACAACTACGACGCGCGCAATGTATGCGGATGCAAATATTACACTGATAAATCGGAAGTGCCTGTCGAAATCAACGCCGGAACGTCGCATGTACTGAAAAGTACCGTGAAAAAACGGCAAAGCTATCGAAGAAATGAAAATGTGATAAAACACGTATCGCAGCGAATCGCGGCTAGAAAGGTGAATAATTTATTTCTAGCTTTAGATACTTGTCTGTGTGTTAATCTTTGACCAGTGGTTGTGATTTTATTCGTAGGAAGGGAAGAAAGCGGCATTGGAACGGTCCAGCATTCGTGTAGAAGCATTGGTACCGACAGATTCCATGTTACTTTCTTTTATACTCGATTCAATTTTGCCGGGAACTAAAAGAAAACCAAAGAAAAGAGTGAATAAAAAAGGTAAGAATTGTTATTCAAAGATACGAATAGTATCGATTACTTCGATATAATTATGGCGATACGTGTTCTGTATGATAAATATTGTACGCATACCTACTTCCTACACACTTTCGTGCGTAAGACGTAAAATCGCATGTTCGATGCATCGAAGAATCTCAAGGAAAGATGAAAGAGAGAGAGAGAGAGAGAGAGAAACACATTCTTGGTGTTTCTGCGATAATAATGCAACACTATTTTTGGACATTCTCATCGAGAATTAGGAACATGAAAACAAGATATGTATACGCGTACGCGAGTCTATCTTCGTTGCACCTTAAACTTATTGTACATCGTTACCCTGATTCTAGCAAGAGAGTCCCATCTTGCTTTCAAATCGACTCCACGCGCGAGTTTTCCTTGTCGCGTGCGCAGTACTGTGCGCAATAAACAAGCGGCACTGGTACGTGCAGGTGAGTTATTAGGATGCCAAATTGATCGAGATACGCAACCGTTGGTTGTTTCTTCTTTTCGGGTTGAAAACGTGAAACAACCTTACGTACGTTACGTTTATGATTTCGGTGAAAAATTTGCAAGACGCGTGATAAATTAGGTTATGTCGGGTCTTCGAAAAAACAGCAGTGGCGCTGCGGACACATCGCGACACGAGTATAATTAAAATCAATGTAACAGTGCAGTGTTTCGAGAGGACCTTTTCTCAGTTGTATTTTTTAACGCGCGTGTTTGGACGAGAAATGTCGAACGGATTAACAGTATCGAATAATGACAAGAATACTAATAAGACAAGTATGAAATCTAAATATTGATTTTTTATTCACCCCTCGCGTACACAAGTTTGATATCCGTATTTTTTAAAAATTTAACTCCTTAGACTGCAACTCATCCACAGTCGGTGCTACCATTGCTGCATCTCCAGTGGAGGGATTGCAGGAGGGACACTTGACAGGGGTGAGTTTCAGTTAGTTCAGGTTATTTTTTTCTTTTTCTTTTTTTTTTTTTTTTTTTTTTTT
>SMSQ01026166.1:642445-716696 GCA_019453375.1 Ctenoplectra terminalis | reverse complement strand
TTCCTTTTTTTTTTTTTTTTTTTTTTAAGTTTCGTTTCTATTTATTTATTTGTTTTTCTTTTGTTTTGTTCTTACGCAATGATCCAAAGGATGTATATATATGTGTGCCAATAAGGAAACTAAACCAAACGCAATAATTTCCAAAGTTACGTATTAGTTTAATCGATATTCGCTTATTTTTTTCTAAGTGTTTTTCATAATCTTTGTTTTAAGTGAAATAATGATTTGCGTTAACTTTCAATGCTATCAACGGTTAACTCTTCTTAATGTATCAATTAACAAACAAACGAGTTATAAGAATATCGAGTTGCCATAATTGCCTCTTGCCGCTTGCTTCTTGCCTTTTGCATATATTACACGTGAATTCAATCTTTACAAACACACATTCAAGTTACATATAGTATTTACCGAGTTTTTGCCCATCGTAAACAAATGAACATCTTGCGTATAAAAATACTCTCTTTTATGTGGGTCAATTATATTGTTTCCCATATTATGGAATTATTTTACGTGACACACCGAGAACGAGAAAGAGAAAGAAAGTGCAGACACACAGGTGTACACACGAATAATATTATAGTAAACAGTTTAAAAGAAATAGAATGACAGAGGCACGTGATACGAGTGAAATGCTCAGAGACCACGTGTTTCTAGTTTTTTTTCACATCACACGAGATCAGTAGTAACTTTTACAACAAAGATGGTACTTTACATTCATAGCATAGCATTTTTATTAATGTAGAGAATAAGGGGACGATCATCGGTTTTTCTTGACTCTTCCGTATCCTTCTCGTATCTTTGCGAACCGTATCGCGTTCACACTTTATATAAAGTACGTAAAGCACGTACGTATATATGTTGTACGTACATATATATATATATATATATATATATATATATATATATATATATTATAACACACACCGATCAGTACTGATAGAAACATCACTTAGTGGTCAATGATCAAAACTTGGAGTGAACATAATACTAGTTGTTAATTAATTATCATTAGTTTTAGTCGATCTTTATCGACACAATTTTCGATTCTTCTCCGAACCGTAACTTGGGGAAAACATAGTCCTAGAACATCGAGCATAATACGAACTCGTAGTCAGCTAGAATCTAAGCTTGACTAGTGCCTCTAGTTGTAACTTTGTCCAAAATAAGTACTGTCGACACAGGCAGGCAAGAGAATATCGAATAAACCTTTATTTACCAAGCGTTGACCGTTATCTTGTGATCATCCCCACTAATTTTTACTGTATCCTGAATAAAAAAAGGAACAAAAAAAGAAGCAACAACGTTGATAATTACGTCAACTTCAAATATGTTTTATCGTTCAGCTCGAAACTTCAGTCGACGTCGTGTCATTTTGCATGTGACACGATTATCGTGATAACTAGTATCTTGTCAAGAAGAGAAACACAGCAGGTGCTTATGATTTAAAGAATATTCATTTTCTTACTTTTTAATGCATGATTTTTGCCTCTTGCTTCAATGCCATTTAGTACAGCTTATTATTTGTGCAGACTAAAACCATACATTACTTAATAAATACGATTAAAGCGTTACAATTTCAAAGAACTATATGCATGCGAAGAGTTTATTTGAATTTTTAAAAATAGATTAGATTAGATTGGACGATAGAAAGGATAAAAAAAAAAGTTTCATACCTGTTTTTTTGAAACTGTATATTAATTACATCGTTACTGTATATTATAGTTTTCTTTCTGTTTAATAGTCTATCAATGACGCTATACCTATCGTACAGTTATCGTTTATCGCGCTTCGCACATGAATCCCTCGACAGGCCTTTCTTCCTACGAATTCATTGAACTCTACTCGTCGATAAATCATTTGAACGACTGAATCGATTTCGAGCTACGTTACTTCAGTCTTGTAAAACGTGAAAACATAATAAGAAACACAGGGTGTGTTGAATAGGACAAGTATCGATCGTGCGATACAATGGAAGGATAGAAATGATTTTCACGGGCTAGATCATGATTCGATCGCGTTTCTTTATTCAGAATCGTTCTCTTCCGAGAATTAGGGACGAAGAGTCGTTCGTTATCGATCGTTCTAGGGATGACACCAAGCGAGACGAAGCGATCACGTGCGAAGCGGTTGTTCCTCGAGTAATTACATCAATTTCCCTTCGCGTTATCCGCTATGTGATATGTATCGAGTTCGCCAAATGTCCCTTGCCGCGTACTTTTCGTACGTTCCCCATTTTGGTTACCGAAGCCGTTACGAAACACGCGAGTGTAGGTGAAAAGTATGCTCGAGCCGAGTCGCTTGGCAAAACGGAACAAAAGGAGAATATCGCGTAAAATATTAACGGAGGTGAAATTAAAATTAGAATTCACCGTGTTGCCTTCGATCGTGCGACGTTGGCTTAATGTTAGCCTGTAAAATGCGGCGATCCCTGGTATCTTTTTTTTTTCTCTTTTTTTTTTCACTTTAAGATATCTCTGACCGACATTCATGATATACGTATTAGTAAGTTTACGTGGTAGGAAGACTTGGAGTTAAAACGTCGTTGCAAGCGACTTGGTTCAGTACTCCTTATCGAGAACGATGTTGTACAATTAGCGAGCTAGTTGTCGAAGAACGCGAAACAAATCATTGATAATTTTGTTACATTTATTTCGAGCACGCCTTTCACCGGATGTCGTGTAACAAATCTGACAGGCTTGACGGCGATCTTTTATATCTATGAAAGCAAACTACAAATGGATCGCTAGAAGCGTTCAGACCAGCCTATTTAGCTATTCACATCGATAACAAAAAATATCAATCTTACACAATATTCAACAAACTAAATCGTATTAAAATAATTGAAAAGGTCATGCATTGGGAATGAGCAACCAATTCCAAGTATTAAATCCGTCCTTGTCTATAACCATTCGCTACATTGGTGTTTCGATAATTAATCGATAAATGATTTCATCGTGTATCGTGGGTATGCATGCTTGCCGCAAGACGACGAGGCTTAATCCATGTTTGCATTTTTATACTTCTATCGCGTATTCTGATGGATATTGCATTTATAACATTAGCTACTATAAATCGATCATGATTATCCTTTGCTATTGATCTAAATCTAGTTTATTTCGGTGGAAGGTGTCCTCGAAAACTAGTGTTCGTCCAGGGGGGTGATCGAACGAGAAACGAAACACCTCTTGTAACGCGAGTTCATTCTGACGCACACGTAATTAATTATATGTATAACCGTATCGATCACGTAACAATACTGAGCTAAAAAGCACTCGGATGCATAGGTACAACGCTATGTCTTAACGTTTAGTTTAAATTTCATTTAAGGTATGTAGGTACAACGTTACGTCTAGCTTGTGCCTCGGGAAACGAGATTCTGCTTCGTTTAGGCTACTCGCATGTTTGCCCGAATCGAATCGAGCCGAACATTTTTGAATAAAAAAATTTTTAAACAGAACATCTTCGATTCGCGAGTGCTTTCAAAGTTTTGAAATTTCACTTTGGACAAAGTCGAATCGAATGCGTTTAAAGCGAATATATTTTCCTAACTCAAACTAAGCGGTAAGAAAATAGGAGTGACTCGGAAACTTCGATATCGATTCGGAAAAACGTGCACCATCGATGATTACGAGCTTCCGGCAATAAAGACCGGTCCACGCTTCCGTCTTTATCACCAGCCCGATTAATCATCTTCCATTATCAACAATATCGTACACCTATCGCGAAGAAACGTGTTCTGCTTACATAATAAAACAGCACTCGATCATCTACTCGATAGACTACAGTGATTACAGTTCGAGTGAAACATTTTACAGATACAACACGCAACGAGCAACGTTCAGCCTAGAAACAAAAAACAACGGGTGAACGAGAGAATAAAAGAGGGTTCACCTTAATTATTCACACGCGAGAAAAACAGAGATATAGTATTTACAATGATCCCCAACGACCCTTTGGACAATTTCCATGAAAGGATGCTAGGTACGTAACAGTGGCCAGAATCGCGACGAAACGAGAGAAGCAGAGTAACGCGATTTACACGTTGAGATACACGTAATAATTACATCGAGTTGCTTGCATTCGAGGACAACGGCATGATTCGAGTTTTATAAAATTCTCGAATCCGTATAACGAGAAACAGAACTTGCAATCCTATCTAACAGATCTGTAAAGATCGTTAACGACTCGACCGATTAATTCGAAGGTAGAAGCTTCGAAAATTTCTTTCCTCGTCGATTCGTATTCTTCTATCGACAATGAAGTACTCGAACGGTATCGCAAGATGCAAGTCTTTACGTAGGATGTTTTCGTTGAAACGACCCCGCAGATCGTGTTGTGCCGTACTACACGTATCAGGTATATTACATAGATAGAATTAAATCACGAAAAACGCCGTCTGTTTGCTGTACATCGTGGTTTTATGCGTGTACAGGAGGTAGTCTGGATCGCACGTAACGATCGTGTTTTCGCTTATACCTCGATTTTGCTGAGAAAAATTAATTTCATGAAACCACCATGTTAAACCTTAACGAAACATGTGTGTTGGATGGCTTTTCTTCGATTCGCACGCGTTCTCGAGAAATTCGGTCCTCCGCATAATGCAGAAGCTTCGTTTCGTATGCTTCGCAGACGTTAATCTCATCTCATCAAAGATACCCTTCGGGACCCCCAGGAGCACCATCGGTTCTCACTGATTACGCCTGTTTTCGCAATAATTGGTAATTCGCCGGTTACAACATCGTTACGAAACTTACGTTTTCAGCAATTTTTATCCGTAAACAACATCTTAGGGAGCAGGCACTTTTGAGTTATCGTTTTATCCATCAGTCTCATGGTCGATTCCTTTTCTTTATTTTTACTTTTTTCGATACTGCACAGTCTCCTCCAGACTTTGAAATTGAACGTTCAGCATCGAAAAAGATAGTCTAACTTTCTATCTAAAGTGTACTTATCCCTACTTTTTCTATCGGTTCTTTGTATCGCGATCAGTTTCTCAAGACTATAATTTCCAGTGATGCTGTTCGACGTTTTAACTCGAGCACAACGATGTTACTCAATTGGGAACCGAAGGGTTTCCGTCAAGTATGCTAACCATCTAAAAATTCCATCTTTTCAGCTCTTCGAAGCTGGCCCTCCGTTCTTAGTTTCTTCAGAGAACGAACCGATTACCGATCAGAGTTCCACGAGCATCCTGATCACCTCAAGTAGGATCGAACGTCCCAGACTGTTACCATTCGTAGTCGTGCTGATGAAAAGGGTTGGTGCATGGTTGTTGAGCGTGTAGATGGGTCACTATCGGCGGTGGTTTAACCAGGTCGAATTCCCTGCTGATCACCTCATTGTAGAGCTGTGGAACAGAAGAAAACAAGATATTAGACTAGCTGGTTCACACGATCGCGATGTTGGAGGTTTTATAAAAAAAATATAGGGGGACGAAAAGAAATAAAGAAAAACGTGTTTTCGTTCAGAGAGTATAGCCTTGCGTAGAAGTTTTCTCTCTTTATCTTTTCTTTTCTTTTTTTTTTTTTTTGCCAAGAAACGTCTTCCTCGTGGACGTTTTAATTAGAATGATTTTACTAAACCTTGAAGCTCCTACGGATATACTCGTCCTCGCCATTGCCAGTCATACCGTAATTATATCCACCTCCGCCGCCGCCTCCACCGTTTAGGAATGGATTCGTCGGGTTCACTGGGCCTGAAAATCGTTTTCCATCGTGTTAGATACGCGAATTAATCAACGGATTACGATCCATTGACAGAGAAACAATGAACTCACCTCCATTTGCACCGGGTACGCTGAGGTTTCCGCCGGACGTTTGATAAGTTGCGCCGTAGCCTGAGTCTTGATTAGCAAGCTCGTGCAGTCGAGTTGAGCTTAGAGCACGAGGAATCGCGTTGCTAGGCACACCATGCGGCGCCAAGTGTGTCGCTTCAGCCACCTGATGCGGATCTTCCGTCTGTGGCAACTCGGAAACGAAGCCTGTATCTTTTCTGTAGAAGTTGATGAATACGAACGCACCAAGAACAACGATGCAAGTCAGGCCATAGGCACGGAACGTCGCGGTCGTTCCTAGAAAACGGGATGTCCGGATGAAACTCTGGTAGTTTGGAGAAATTGTACTCGAGCGACTGATTGATTGAGGAAACGTTATAGCAATGTATCAGAGGACTAATAATAGTCGAACGTGTTATGAATAATGTAGTTGGAATCAATATCGAATTAGTTGCGTTTCCTATCTCCTTCGACGTGAATCGATAAAATGTCGTGTGGTACATGGTTCTTACAACTTACCATAAGCATCGACGAACATGCCACCGATCACAGCACCGCATCCCCTGCCAAGACCATGATGAATACCTTGAAGAACACCCTGCGCGCTGGTTCGCAACTGTGGAGGCGTATTGTGAGATATGTAGCTGCAGCACGCGGCCCAGACAGCCGCATGAGTTATCCCCTGAATAAATTCGAACGGCAACACCCACCACGGTGTCGTCAACCAGGATATATAAAGAAAACGGAAGACGTTTCCACCCAGTCCTATGCACAACACCTGAAACCAAGTGTGTTTGCTTCAAAAACGAATTGCATAACTGTAAAATGATCTGAATGCGATGTACGCGATCCACGATTATCCGGTCGGGTTAATAATAATCGGGTTAACTTTCTCGAACCATTGAACCTGTTCTATTAAACGAGGAACTCGAACTACCTTCACATGACCGATTTGACGGATCAGCTTAAAGCTGAAGAAGTAAGCGAATATCTCGGAGATATGGTTGATCACAGAGGCAACACCAAACAGAGTAGGTGTACCACCGTAGTCCTGAAGATGCCAAAATAGAAAGGTGAAGATCAGTCCGATACCAAAGCCCATGAACCAAGCTACGAAGAGAAAGGACGCGCACTTGAGATCTTTGAATTGTTTCAGCACGGTCACCCATTCCGGAATCTCACGCATCGTTTGAGCGAACATTTTAGTCTGAAACAACAAGAGGACTGTTTGCAACGGAACAGAGTCGAAGAGTCGATACTAAGATGGACACGGTGTTCTAGGTACCTTGCCTTCGGGAGGCTGAGGCTTTGGATTCACCGCGCCGGATGAATCTTGAAGACTGGGCAGATTAAGCTGCTGAGATAGTTGGCTCTGCAGCTGTTCCTCCCTCGTCGGTTCGGCAGGAGGCTTCTCCACTTCCTGAGCAACGAAACGAATTAAGTTAGCCAGATTTCGGCTCTAAATTATTAATCGAACGCCGTCACTCACCGGCTCCGCGACCGGGAAGTCGTATTTGAAATTGATTTGCGTGGCAGTAATCAGAGCGGCACCCATGAGGACGCTGAAAATTGCGAAGCAAATCGTGTAGTTCTTCTCCCTGGCATCTGGACCGCACGGATGCTCAGAGAACGCGGTGCTGTGGTCCAAAGCGATGCCGACAAAGAACATGGCCAAGCCCCAGCCTAAGCTGCCGAACATCCGCTGATGGCCGTACCTGTGTTAAAAAGAAAAGCTCGAAATTGCGAGAAATAGCTCCAAGCACGATGCTAACAAGGGATTTCACCTGTCCGCGTCTTCGCCCAATAAAGTAATTACAGCTGAGTCTGCCAGAGTAATTGCAGGCGCTGAGAAGAATTCTCCGACGATCACCAACAGTAACAGGAGGAAAAAGGTTTTTTGGATATCCTGGAACAGCAATTGGTTGTTAGTGAATCGCATAGAACTCGAAAGAAGTTTATTTTAAATATAAAGACGATCTCTACCGGAAGTCTGTAGACGATCGAGCTGAAGAGGGGTTTCACCCATCCCTTGTTCTCCTGTTCGTTGTAATTCGCGGCATAAGAAACTGAGTGGGGACTCTGACCGGAGTGTCTCACTCTGACGAAACGTTTGGTCCTAACCAGTGGCACCTCGACATGCTCTTTATCGTCTTCGTTATCGCGCAGATTCGCGTTGTTCTCTTCTTCGTTATTCGATAAAGATAGTTTTCGCAGACTCTTCATGGTGGACCACTCTTGCTGGGGCTTGAACAGGGACTCGTTCTCGTTCGAAGTTTCGTCGTTAACGTCTCGTTTCACCATGACCTTAGTCGGGGTTGATTTCACCTTACTCTTAGTGTGCGCGTACGCCTTCTTTGGCGGCTTTCCGTCGTCCAAGGGTTGGTTCTGAAATAGAGACACTCGACGAATCTCTTTCGTAGAAGCTTAATCGAACGGAAGATGAAACTTACGTTGAGAAAACGCTTGTACTCGAGCACATCGGCTGGACGGTTTTTTCTTTGCAGAGTCTCGAAGTCGATGGTTTTGGCTTCGGGGTCATTCTCCTCGAACACTAGCTGCTTGTATTTCAGATCCTCGACAGGAATGTCTTCGGTCGTGGAAGTTTCTTCTTGGGTTTCCCTTCGAACCCTGTTGTTATTGTTGACGTAACTCTCCTGAATACTGTTCGTCGAAGTGCCCTTATTCTTTTGCAAATTAAGAGCTGTCAATGAATCCAGCTTGTCTTTCTGTAATCTCTCGAAGACAACGTTCTCCGCGATTTCTAAACATTCGCCATCATTTTGATGATAAAAGTCCTCGAGACTGGTGGATCGCTTAACTATCCTCGTTTTTGGATTCGGTGATTCCAGATATACGGTATTGTTCCGTATAACCATGCACGATGTGGCTGGTGGTTGCATGAAGGCCAAAGGAAGGGTGAAGATGATCCAGCAAGAAAGAGAGGCTAAAAAGATCATCTTGCCCTTCTGCCACCTAAAAAAAAAAAAAAGAGAAAAAAAAAAAATTAGCTCGTTGTGTTTTCGAATTAAGAATGGAGATGGAAGGAACCGTGAGATTTGTCTTGGTTTAAATCGCGCTACTTTTTCCCCCTCGAAGCGGGTAAATCGATAAGGAGGTTGAAGCTTTCTCTCACAACAGCCTTGCTAACCCACGCAATATTGGATTCTGGATAATATTCGCTAACATTGACCAAGTTTATAATACTGTTTATGTATGCATCTATCGTGGTACCAACGAAGAAAGAAAAGTTAACGCAGAGACGCGAAATAAAATTCAAGGTTCGATCTTGTTTCGAAACAGCATGCGACTCTGAATCACAGAACGCGTTAATAAATATCTGGGTTAGTTAAAATCGAAGTAGATTCAGCCGCTCACCTGTCAGCCAGCGAACCCCAGAAAGGCGCACTGAGAAACTCGATGAAAGGCCTGAGTCCCATCAGGAGGCCGCATTGGCCGGCATTCATACCCATCTGCTTGAAGTAGACTCCCATCAAAGGGAAGAGAGAGCCGAAGGCCGAGTAAAAGAAGAAGTAGAAGGTCTTCACCGTTAGCAGTTCTTGATCTACAGACCCGAACAGGTATTCGATCATGTCACTTTTGCCACGAATCTTGTGCGTCGCCTCCTTCGGCTGAGGATACAAATTGGGATCGACCTCTCCTTCGGCTTGAGGATCCACCATGGGCCTGGCACCTGGCACTTGTGGCAGCGACCTGCCAAAGCCCTGTTGCGACGCTTCTTCGGCAGCCCCATAATCGTATTCTTCGTGTCCATAGTTCTGCATGACTGCTGCCGAGGATCGACTTTTCTAACTTCAGATTCTTCGTTCTTCTTCCTCTCGGACACGCTTGGATCGGATCGAATCGAATCGAATCGAATCGAAGAATTTTTATTCCCCAGGGTGTCCAGGATTAGGAAAGGACGCCCGAGCGATTCGTAGAATCGGCCCCACCTTCGAGGATCTACGAAGTTCCTCGAGCGAGAGATTTCTCCGTCGTGTGTCTTTCGTCTTTCGGAGATCACAAGCTACAATCCTTTTAGACGAGCGTCGAATCGATGGCCAACCGTGTGGCACCTTTTACTCGCGAAATCGATAGTCCTGACAGTGCGCCCGCGCAACTTGCACCCCCTCGCGCACCCCACTGACTCGAGCAGTGACTCGATAGCAATGGGCGCTCGATCCTACCCCATACGAATTGTTGAACAAATTGTTCCCCAACGAATTTCTTTAAAAGTCAACGATTGGAAACTTTTGATAATTGTGAAAGGAATTGGTGGTTGATAGGGATCGAACAAAATCACGTAAACTGTAGAAATAAAAAAAAAAAATAAATCTAGTCGTGAAGGATGCTGCAGGATAAACTACGTTTATGAAAATTGGCTAAGAATTGTTCAAGAATTAGGCGCGTCTTAAAGCCTTTGGTAGAAAGTACGCTCGCTTCCTACCCTTCTTCGATACCCTTGCATTACGTTACTTTTACCATTCTTGCGCAGTTGATCGTACACCGGATATCCGGTTTTCGAACATCGTGGTTAGATGCCACTATTGGTATTTTATTTCTTCTTTTCGGTTTCATCTTATCTCTATTTCCCCTTTTCTTATTGCATACCAATTAACCCCCATTAATTACTGAAATGTAATAACAGAATAAGTCGAAGAAGAACGTTTTTAAATTTGTTCTCTTCTTTTCTTTTTTGTTTTCGCTCAGAAGTTATCGCGAGTTTATCGAGTTTATCGAGTCGTCGTACGTAAAAATGTTTCACCTACGTCGCTTGTTTGAGGAAACCCTCTCCGTGCTGGCAACGACAATGCGTTGAATGTCGAAGACCTTGACCTGCAAGTTACGTTCTTTCCTTTATCTCGGTCAGTCCAAACGTTTCGCTCGATTGTTCTTATCGTATGCAACGCAGGAGGTTGGAAGTTTGTCAACACGACGTGTTGCTTTATTAAAACACAATTTCCGATATTTTTTTATTATTTCGAATTGATAACGGATTAAGTAATCGAATTAATCGAAGTAATCAAAGTCGAAGAACGTGTCTTGATATATTGGTAAAAAAAATCCGGGCATTGACGTCAATGTAAATTTCCACGTTCGGAAGACTCTAATGATAGTAGATAGAGAAGAAAAGGGTCACTATTCTCTCGCGTAGTTTACATTTTCCGCTCGAGATAGTCTACGTAGGAGCATGACGCATCTGATACCAGTGAATCGTGTATCCCAGCGCAGAACACGATGCGTGTGTGTGATTACGGAATTTTCTCATGATAAAACCGAAGCTTCGATCCAACAAGTTCATTGATCCGTATAGAATTCCTACTTTTCACAAGGAAATTGCTCTCAGTTTTCATCTACAACCATAGCTGAAGTTTTGCTTTAAAACTGCAAGAAAATTATTAGCGATTACGCTAAATCGAATTGACATCTCGAGCAGGAAATCGAAATATTGCTAGAAGTTTACGGACCAACGGGAATCGTGGCAAAAGGAGCAAGAAAGCAACCAGAATCATTCGCGTGATTAATCGTTATCATCTCTAGGGGTGATTTAAATAAAAGGCTCCTATGCTCTAAGAACGATCAGTGACGCAAACCGACTTGGCCTTATTTCAAAGTTCAAGTATGAAAATTTACAGAGGGAACACGCTAGCTTTACCTAGACACGATAATTGCGTGCGTCATTGTTTCGATGATACGCCCGTTTACTCTGAGATTCGATTATTAATTAACAAGTATAATTCTGTTGCTAAAAAAATGGAGAAAAAAATACGCAAATACCGATAACTCGAGGATTCTTCGGTGCGTTAAGTTCACCAACTCAATGATTATAGAAAATAAATATTATATTTATTCGATAAGTTACACGCTATTGAGTGAATATAAAGATTAACATATACAAATATTAAGTTAAATTATAAAAAACTATATACAAAGTGTAAATATCATCGTTGCTCCCGGATACAAACTTTCTTCTTTTTCTTTTCCATTCCTCCCCCCCACCCCCTCCAATTCTGATTCTTTGGTTCAGTGTCATGTTGATTATTGTCTATTTCTGTAATTGAAGATGTCTTTCGGTATGGGATCCATATGCGATTGACCCTCGAATGCTGACGAAGCAGATGTGGAGGATGGCGCAGGTTTCGGTGGCCCTTGGAACATGCAAGTCTTTGCCGTCTTCAACAAGCGACCATCGCTCGCCGTTCTCCAGTAAACTGTGCGAACTGCCTGCTTGCCAGCGACGTAGCTCACGGCTCCACCGATCAGCATCTAAAAGAAGAATAAAATGATAGATTTTTAACAATCGATAAATAGCTAATTAAAAAAGTCTAAAGTTGATCTACGTGGGTGAGGAGTAGAAATGTTGCGAGTCGAGAATGTTTACGAGTAGAGCATCTCGTGCGGATAACTCAAGTGTAACACTTATTGAATTAATATTCTTCAATGTGATACAGTAAAGAATCAAAGCCAAAGTTCTGAATCTCAAGTTGAACAACTTCGATCTTAGAATTATTAGGCAACCAAATAAAAATGCTCACCTTTGTTTTGTTGCTAAATCGACTTGTACAGTGAAGATGTAGATGGTTGTAATAGAACCGTGTAGTTCTACGTCGTCAGCTGGTCGAAGAGTCGTCGAAGTAACAAGTAGAACGTTTCTCGACAGGTTTCGCTACCTCATTCCTGATCGTACGAGGAGAAAAGCTCAACTGACGAACTGGCCTCCTCCGGTGGATAATTTATACGATAAGGTCGACGTCACGGGATCTCGCGATAAGGGGATGTTCGCGTCATTCACCGTAATCGCCGAATCCTCGAGCAGCGTACGGAGAGAAATGGTGGGGTTTGAGAATCTTAAGAACGGTCAACTCGAGATTTAGATAAACGTCGCGTCGTCTTCTATTTGCCCACCTATCGATGCATCTTTATCGACATTTCTCGCGTACTCGATAAACGGTTACCCATTGTGGCACAATTACGAGATGACCGGCTAGCGGACTAAAATACGGATTATCCGAGTGAAATGTGATTAAAACGAAACAAAAAAAAGTCTTAGTTCTATATGTTAATGCGGTCAAATATTAATATCAAAAATGTTTGTAAATAGAATGGTGAAACCATGACTTTGAATTATTATGTCTGAACGATCTTCTTCTTTGGCAAAACAATAATAATTGTATATATGTACGTTCAAAATCATTGAACGATTTTTGTACAGTTGTGTACATGGAAAATTATACACGATGAAATGGAGTCCGTATCGTTAAAAAAAAAAAACTCTTCTGACACGCGAAGTAACATTTCGCGTGTCATTTCTCGATGTATGTCAAAAAATATGCGGTATATTTTTCTTGAATCCAAGGTAAACGAAACCAAGTAGTGTTCGTCTGCCATTGTGTCTACACGAGACAAATATGTACTAGTCATTTTCGTGTACGATGCTGTCGCTAAACAAGGAAAATCGCGGTTTCTAAATTTACCCAGAACGATTAAGCAGACAGAAAATAATTCCTCTTGTCAGAAATTCCGAGTCTAGAACGCGTCCTATCTTCTGGAGTAAAGTTCCATATTTTTTTAAGGATTAGACGCTCTTGCGAAACAGGTATTTCCAAAGCATCTTCCTTTTTGCTATCTAATAATTACACGCGCAATGTTTTAATCGTTAAAATTATTCGTTGGTCAAGATAAAGACGAAAAATTGCGAGAAGTGCGTCGCCCGATCACATGTTCGGTATGTGCAAAAGTTTCTATCAGTTTCTTGACATCGATCGATTAGGTACGTGAATCGATCAAGGTTTATTTATACTCTTATCCACGAAATCATCAACGCTCGTGCTAAAATTCGTACCAAGCTTATCGTCAGGGTGTCGATACATTCGAGCCTCGAGTGCAGTTTTATCGTTTAATTGTTGATACAACCTATCAGCAATTTAAGCCATCTTATACGACTTTTCTGGGAATCGTGTTTAATTTATGTACGCACTCGAAGGCTGGAAAATACCGCGAGCGAATGTAATCATTCTGTACGCTTTAAAAAATACTTTCGTTTACTCTCGGAGACCTTCGATAATTTCCTCCGAGTAAGAAATTAAAAAATATCAGCTCGAGCTCGTAAAAGTCGACTATTCTTAAATGCTCACCTTTGTTTTGTTGCTAAATC
Organism: Ctenoplectra terminalis; assembly: GCA_019453375.1. Classification (NCBI taxonomy): domain Eukaryota; kingdom Metazoa; phylum Arthropoda; class Insecta; order Hymenoptera; family Apidae; genus Ctenoplectra; species Ctenoplectra terminalis. The sequence continues at coordinate 702,771 of SMSQ01026166.1, read as the reverse complement.
GACTTGTACAGTGAAGATGTAGATGGTTGTAATAGAACCGTGTAGTTCTACGTCGTCAGCTGGTCGAAGAGTCGTCGAAGTAACAAGTAGAACGTTTCTCGACAGGTTTCGCTACCTCATTCCTGATCGTACGAGGAGAAAAGCTCAACTGACGAACTGGCCTCCTCCGGTGGATAATTTATACGATAAGGTCGACGTCACGGGATCTCGCGATAAGGGGATGTTCGCGTCATTCACCGTAATCGCCGAATCCTCGAGCGGCGTACGGAGAGAAATGGTGGGGTTTGAGAATCTTAAGAACGGTCAACTCGAGATTTAGATAAACGTCGCGTCGTCTTCTATTTGCCCACCTATCGATGCATCTTTATCGACATTTCTCGCGTACTCGATAAACGGTTACCCATTGTGGCACAATTACGAGATGACCGGCTAGCGGACTAAAATACGGATTATCCGAGTGAAATGTGATTAAAACGAAACAAAAAAAAGTCTTAGTTCTATATGTTAATGCGGTCAAATATTAATATCAAAAATGTTTGTAAATAGAATGGTGAAACCATGACTTTGAATTATTATGTCTGAACGATCTTCTTCTTTGGCAAAACAATAATAATTGTATATATGTACGTTCAAAATCATTGAACGATTTTTGTACAGTTGTGTACATGGAAAATTATACACGATGAAATGGAGTCCGTATCGTTAAAAAAAAAAAACTCTTCTGACACGCAAAGTAACATTTCGCGTGTCATTTCTCGATGTATGTCAAAAAATATGCGGTATATTTTTCTTGAATCCAAGGTAAACGAAACCAAGTAGTGTTCGTCTGCCATTGTGTCTACACGAGACAAATATGTACTAGTCATTTTCGTGTACGATGCTGTCGCTAAACAAGGAAAATCGCGGTTTCTAAATTTACCCAGAACGATTAAGCAGACAGAAAATAATTCCTCTTGTCAGAAATTCCGAGTCTAGAACGCGTCCTATCTTCTGGAGTAAAGTTCCATATTTTTTTAAGGATTAGACGCTCTTGCGAAACAGGTATTTCCAAAGCATCTTCCTTTTTGCTATCTAATAATTNCTTCTTCTTCATCTACTTCCTCTTTCCGCGTATTAACATATCTAACAGATTTGTGCGAAAGACGCTTGTGAATTAGACTATCTACTATCTCAGCGTTATCTAACCCATATTCCTGTTAGAATAAAATATTTAGAGACGATCGTTTAATTCATCCTCCTGATGCGTTGTCTTCGTCTTTCTATATACGTTTTTCGCAAAAAAATTCCATTAGCAATCGATCGGTGGAAAATTTGCACGGTGGTAAAAAGTATCGAATCAGCGAGTTCATCGGGGCCATACAGCGTAACCTGAAAACCACGTCCAATGAAAAAAGATGAAACGAAATGATTGACGCGCACAAACTCGAATGGATTTGACAAACGGACTGTGTGCGTGGGACAAAGAGATCGCATGATTCACGTGAATCTTTCGTGGCATCGCGGAGAGATGTGGAGAGGAAACGACGTGACCGCGATAGCCGATCGTCAATTTTGATAAGAACAGCTTGTAACTTCGTGCTCTCTTTATCTGTCTACGATGTTCATTAATGACTGAACAAGCCGCGAAACTGTGCTTCTCTCTCTCTCTCTCGCTCTCTCTCTCTTTTTCTCGTAAACGACGATCGTTTTGGGAAGTATAGTGATTCAAGGTCGAACGATAATCAAAGTACGAGAAAAGCGAGTAATTGCGTTGAAGGAAGATTGTATAAGCGTAGACGAAGTATGTATACACGTGTATGTACGTGTTAACGATAAAGGTGGTCGTATCTTCGCTGGGGGGCATGGTTCTGTTTCGTTATCAACCAATACATTATCGTGTCTCGCATTATCATGGCCACAAACATCTCGGTTGAAATTAAGTTTGGGTATCCCCAAACTCAAATTGTGAGACAAAGTTCAAGACGTGATGGACGGTGGTAGGCCACCTCGAGAAAACCACGGAAAATCGATGAAACGAATTATCAATTAAAAACAAATGAGTCATTTTCTGAGCAAGTGTTTGCGTAAAATGGAGGTACGTTTGATAGATAAGAAAAGAAAGGAAATTTATTTATTATCAACTTTCAATTCGGTACATCGTACAGATGGTATACTCGAGGAAAAAATGAGCTCTCGTCGAAGTATCCTAGACTTTACCATTTATTTTCGTTGAAATTCACTCCAATCGTTTTCCGATAACGCAGAAAGAAGGCTAATTGTTTCCAGAATAAAGCGGATGATACGTTAATACCGTCAAGTATTACCAATCACTCGATACCGCTTATCAGGAGCACGATGTTACGTGAACTGAACAAGGCCTAATGTTATTATACTCATTTGGTAGTGCGTGGCTGTGAAACATGCAGGTTTTCGTTAGCTCGAGTCGAAAGGAACGTGATTCCTTATCGACGATTCGTATGCTTGCGCCAAGTATAATATGTAGCGGGAACGAATGTTACACGGTTGCTCGAATCGTGCCACTGGTGCCAACCAGTCTAGCAAAGGCTGTACCCTTATCTCCGTCCGATTCTCCCTTATCTCGAGCAATCGTACGATTCGTTATTTTCTTTTCGCGATATAAAAACAAAGCAAGGCTCGTTTAACTCGGCGACACGTAGCAAATATTGAAATTTTTATTGCTATAAATTGTTTTAAACATTGCGGCCAAAGAAAGAGAGAATTAAATGGTCTGTTCGGTCTTCTTATCAACCCCCATGTTCGAGCGAAAATGATTTCGAGCTGAAAAGCTTGTATACTCAAGAATCACCTCTCGACCTCTTTATAATCATCGATCAAAGTCGCTATATTGTCGCGAGCTTCCTCGAAGAAACTTTCCTCCATACCGTCCCCTACATAATGGTGAACGAAAGCTCTTTTTTGGTACATCAGATCAAATTTCCGGGAAAGCATCGACCATCTGTACCTGATCGCGGTATTGTTACTAGCCATCATCACTGTTCTTTTCGATTTCGCCAAGTCACCCCCAGGAACGGTTGTAGTAGGCTGGTAATTAATTCCTACCTAGGAACGTAAGCATTCGAGCTATTGAATTGTATTTCTATTTACACTAAAGATGATGCAAATCGTCTACTTCTTTTCGTGAGACTAAACAAACTCATAGTTCAATGTATTATACAAAAATTGGCATTATCTATTGAGAGTTCAGCGTTGCGACAAATTTTTCTTGCTATCAGACGCAACGTTTTACGTCAACGATAATCAAAAAATGCACCGCATCGTTTAACAGCATTCCACTTCTGTCTTAATTGCAAGTAATTCTTTTGTTGGTAACTGAAAAGAAAAATAGAGCAATGGAAAGGTACCTTGAACCCCGTTGGACTCCAACTGATGAAACGGATCGACTTCGTCCCCTTCAGTGAAGCAATTGTTTTATTGACATCGTTTGGACTTACGTCTCCGCGGTACAGCAAACAGCAGCTCATGTAAGCTCCTGCGCGTGGATCGCACGTTGCCATCTAAAATTCGACGAACTGAAAAATGAAGGAAAGCTCACTTGCGAGGTGTTTCAACTTTTATTTCACCTGATTAGCAGGCTCGAAACAATCGTAAGTGATCTGCTGCGTTGTAATTTCGGAATGCATGGCTTTTCTGGGGGCAATCAATGGAGCGTATGTAACCAAGGAGAAGTGAATCCTCGGATAAGGCACAAGATTCGTTTGAAGTTCGAAAAGACTGAGGTTTACAGACCCCTCGAATCTCATCGAAGCTGTAACGCTGGAAACGACTTGAGCTTCCACTCGGTTCAAGTTGGTATATGTTGGATTTTCCACGTCCAAGTTCCTGTGGAAAGCAGATAATAGAACAATGCGAATAATTGCTTGTTTTGATCAGTTTAATTGGTTTACCTGGCAGTAATGTTGTACAGAGCTTCGTTATCAAAGAGGAAACAGCAATCTACGGGATCCAAACCACCATGGGTGGAGAAAATTGCGTTGTAAGGTTCCACGATAACCGTCGAAATGTTAGGAGATGGAAAAATAACAAAGTCCAAAGTGATTTTCTTAGGATAATCGTTCGATAAGCGTTCCAACAGCAACGTGGCGAAACCACTTCCGGTACCGCCGCTTAGTGATCTATAAATAATTTTTTATTAAAAATATTCAGCCTCTACAAAACTTGAAATCATTAAAGTTCAAACAATTATCGAACGGTTCTTTACCTAAATATAATAAATCCAGCTGGTTTCCTGCACGTTTCCCATATTCTACAGACACGATGAAGTACAAGATCGATTGCCTCACGGCCGATCGAATAGTAACCCCTCGCATAATTGTTGGACGCGTCTTCTTTTCCAGAGATCAACGAGTCTGGGCTAAAAAGTTTTTTGTAAGCACCGGTTCTAATCTCGTCGATGACCGTAGGCTCTAGATCGACGATCAATGTGCGCGGAGTTAGCTTTCTTACCTGAAAATTAAGTTGCGCGCTGGAAGAGTCTTTGAAACGAGTCTAATGATATTTTTTAAAATTATTTATCATATATTTGCTCACTTGAGTCTCTGAAAAGAAGGTGCACATGGAAGGGTCCATTGGATAATAGCCTTGACGAAGGCAGCCACTCGAAGATACACCATGTTCCAGGCAAAATAATTCCCAACATGCGCTCGCTATTTGTGTGCCAGCCTGTCCTATGAAAATAGTTATTATTTCACCTGGTTCGTTCATCGCTTAATCGTACTCCAAACTATGAGTTTCCGATGAATTTCCGATGAATTTCCATTCGCGGTGAAGGAATATTAAACGCTTCATGGTTCGAATATCGTGGAATTGCACCAAAAATTTTGATCATTATTTTACATTTTTTTTTTTTTTTTTTTCACTCTTTACGAATCATTTTTATAAATTTGTCAAAGTGACAAATTTTAAAGATATTGAACGTGGTCATTTATTGTGGAGAGAGTCACATTTTTGCCGTATCGATAACGTTAAAAATTGACATTTTTTTCGAGAAATCTTTTAACAAATTGTAATAATGAAGAGACACGCTGGGTTTAGCAGATGTTTATTGTGCAACATTACATAGTACGTAACAAATTTTTCCAAACGCTTTCTACGTGTTCAATAGCAACTTCTAAAACGAATCGACCACGCAATTGTAACGGAATTGCGGATTAACAATGGTTACGTACGCTTTTATATCAACTCTGTACAATTCCACGAAGAACATTCATTGCTTTATTATTTATTTCTATCGACGAACATTCAAATGGCAGTACTGTAATATGGAAATTAACTGCTTTTATTATTCATACTCGTAAACGCGTGAGCTTGCAAGTTCCACTCGTAATCGAAATACACATTACGCTACATCATTTCAATGACTGATATGTGTTTTGATCCCTCTGAATAACACCGATCAAACGAGAATAAGTATTAGCACACGTAAAGTTTAGATACGCTACCTCTTGTTTCTTTATAGTAGAAAATGTCGATTGTGGTACAATTGAACGTTAAAATTCTGTGGCAAAAAATTGAATATTACAGCAATTCTTGCGTTAACATTTGTACTGTTACAGATTTCATTTCAGTTTATATACACTACTCCGTGTTATATTTAATGAAAAGTTTTAATAAGTAAATTACGCTTATCGCGTAACATTTTACGTTGACGTGAAATCAAAAAGAGGCATTTCGAGAGGAGTTAAAGGTGGCAGAGGTGCAAGTCTTAAGGAATGTGCATTGTCTAATCTAGTTTCATCGTTAAGATGAGCAGATACGGCATGCAGTTGTTCGGTCAACTGTCTAACTTCCTCTTCCTTTGCCTGCAATTGATTCAGCAAGCTTCCAACTAGACAACGCAATTGGCAATTAACAGTTTTGAGTTCCTCGATAACAGTACCAGTGTCTTTCGGATGCTTGAAAGGTTTGCCTTCGGTATTTGGTAACGAGATTAAAGTCAAAAGGCTGTCCTGCTCTTCGATTGTTCTATATATAGCTTGCTGTAAAGATCCATCAAACTTGTCAGTTGTAAACTCTGTCGTGTCTTTCTCAACCTGTTTCGATGCTTGTTTGCTAAGAATTTCTCTCTGTTGATTCTCCAATGTAGCTTTGTACTCTTCGTACCGTGCTTGTTTCATTCTGTAAGACGATCTTTCATAAGCATCCACGATTTATACCTCGTAACTAATTAAGCGCTGTTCTTACTTACCTAACTACACCAGCTTGTCTTTTGTGATAATCACGTTGAAGAGCAAGAGATTCTAAAGTAATGAACGAATGAAAAGAAGATATCACAGTTGGCGGTGTCTGACTAGATATATTAGAAGTCTTCAAATGAACAAAACTAGATTCGAGTTGCGCATGAGCTTCGGCTAAGAGACTGGCCACTGTTTCGTGACACTTGGCTGCCTCTTCGAAACGTCCTTCTTGCAACAATGCCTCTGCTCTTCTTTGTCTTTCGTGTGCCTTTGGTAGAAAGAAAATATATCAATATATGTATTAAAAAATAATTCGAAAAATTAAATTCGAGTAGTATAAAAAAAAAAAAGGCCAAAAATTAACATATGACATTCGACTGTTCAATATTAATACGACACTGCTTGCACAGTCGCATATTTTTGCGTAAACGAATCAACTAGTTTGCACAAACGAACACTGTAGTTGGTGACGAATGGTCGGATCGTGCATAAATTACCAATACACGACGAAGAATAAATTATCGGTTACGTGTAACGATAAAAGTTACAAGAATACGCTTACCGCGTTCAGGATTGAAGTCTCCATAGTTGATCAGCTGATCGAATGACAGAACAAAAACAGAGAGGCAACATGTGGGTTATTTTCTATTATGGCACATAATGACGCGTGTACCGATCGAGCATAGAAATCCTTCGCTCTTTGATCACGATCGATGAAAGTTCCTCGAAAGCAAGCATTAAATTTTTATTCCAGTTGCAGTTAATTAGTCACACGTGCACTTTACAATTTCAGCGGAAGAAAAATAAAATGTATAGCGTCAAACTTCAAACAAGGCATACGAATAAAAATGTTACACGGATCGTTAAAGTGATATAAAAATTTTAAACATTTAGATTGCCTTCCTGCGTACCGTTTTACCAGATAGATATTTAAAAAAATTAAGTAGCATACGTTATTATCGATCGGTGGTAATGCTAACTTTATAGTTGTAACTCATAATGCCTTTAGATGGCACTTTTGTATCGGTGTACAAACAAAATGGAACATTAGGAAACTTTGGTGTTAAGGTAAACATTATTCGAGTTTATTATGTGTTAATATTATCATTAAATTTAATGAAATAATTGTAAAACAATACTCAGATATCGTGTAGAATTTATTAAAGCTATGATGGTAAAGCGTAAAAAGGTATGATTAAGCTTGAACGCTTGTGCACACCAATTAATCATTGAACGAAATTCTGAATCCGAAAAAATGTGTCAAGCGAGTGCCAGGTTATCATTTATTAGTAACATAATAATTCTCAACAAGCTTTATACGCGTACATAAGAAAAAACATCATTAGATTCTGAAATGGCTTTGCAATCATAGAGATCTATAGTCACACAAGAGTCGAAAAGGAATTGAACGTAGGCGTGGACCCGATGCCTTTATAGGAATACGAGAATCAACCTGGAAACTTAATTATTCGGACTATCAACCATGCATGTGTGCGGTTTCGTCGAGTGTTTCATCTATTAGAAAATAACGTTGACCTCATCTCTTTCGACTGAACACGAAAAATGTCTCGGCCTCTTTAGGATAAGTCGGTCTTATGATTAATCCGAACATGATCAACGATCGTTGATCTTAAGGTGAAGTTGAGTCAATTAATATTATCGATTTATCACGAGTATTAGTATATATTAAAATAAAAAAGAAAGAAAAAAACTATACGATAGAACTAGGGTAACCTGTATCATTTGAATCCGAGTAGGTGTAGCCTTACAAACTGTCAGTACTTAATCTTCGCTGAATCATTAGAAACGAATCATGAACCCGTGACATTAAATCTATTAGCATAAATTTTCATCGAGACCGCGAGCAAATTTTCCATGTAAATAGCCGATTGCGTTCCGTATTAAACGAGAACACCGTATACGGTGATATAAAGCCAGTGAATTTTGACGGACCGCTGTCTCGAATTAGTACGATCCTTCCGTCTGTTTTCTTAGGGCATCAAGCGAATTAGCGCCCGATTAGTGAGAGAACCCCTTGGGACCCGAAAAAATTCTCACGGTTTGTGGCGTATCGAGAGAAGTCGGTGAGAAAGTAAAGAAAGAAACGTTCAAGGAACACGATAACGTAATTCCTGTTCATTTTAGGAAAAAAGCTGCTAACGAACGATTCACGAAAAATCCTATCCTCATCGTTCTGGACGAATCTATCCGTACACGGTTTGGGCATGCATCGCAGGACGAAGCGATAACGATTAATGGCGTGCGCGCTTTTTCGAATCTCCCGTTGATACTGTCTTTTCCGTTTCATCGAAAGCTCGAATATTGTGCAACCGTGCATGGAGAGTAGAAGGTATACGCATAGAATATATCTGGCGTCGGTGTTACGCAACCGTATAATCCTAGATTACGGCAATTACATTTTTGCCCGCAGTGCACTTCCATCCGAATCATATATGGAGGCGCTACCCTATCGGATAGCCATCGGGCGCGAGCGATCTGGCATGCGCGGCCGTTCTCGTGAATGGGCACGGCTCGTGGACCAAGCGGCGGCCGTATGAATGAAATAGTAAATATAATTGACAGAAGGGCAGGCGTGGGCAGGCCAGTCAGAACAGGCAAGCAGAAACAGGCGGAACGAGGTGCAAGACGGGAACGGCGTTTTATACGCGGCAGGCGTAGGATCGAGGTCATCACCTTTCTATCATCCGAAGAGCCTAGATAGCGCTTTTTTCTCTCTCCTATTTTTTTTTTTACGCTTCACATGTTTCGACATGTTTTCAAGTGTATCCTTGATACTCTTTATCCGGCTATCATCGCTCGATACTTGTCCCCGTCAACCCTTTCCGAGGTAAAATTTTTTAGCAGCACGATTTTTAGATCGAATTTTTTTGGCAAAGAAAATTTCAATTACTTTGCATCGTAGATTCGTCACAAAAGTTTCGTTGGTCCGCCACCGTTAGATCGTCGATGTCGCAATAGCTAGGGTCGTTGGCGTGGTATTAATTAATCGTCGTTATGGAAATAGGAGAACCACAAAGAGATTTCTATTTCTATTAGGAACCTCTAGACTGGTCCCGGTAAGTAGGAATCCCTGTAGGTCCTGGTACGTGAAAACATTACGCGACGATGAGGACAGATCCGCCCTCGGCCGCGGGTACTGGCTGTTGTGGAGAACGTTGAAGGAGAGCTGCGCCAGTTCTTGGCCGGTCGGTCTGCCTTTTCTCTGTTCTCCCTTCTCCCCGGTCCCCCTTCTCCGTGGAGTCGTCGAGTGACGACCAAAGACGGTAGGAAGGTACGGTTTCCGGTCGCCCACGCGACAACCTAGCCGGAGCTCTCTCGCGTTAGGCAGCGCCGTTGTGAAAATCCTCTCGATTCAGGTGTTCGGATAGCATTCACGAAGTGGTAAACCTGGCGCAACACCCTGCACAGTGGTGGGGACACGATCCGGCAAAATGGAGAACAATTTGTAGATTTCTATTCCACATTGGAGTACTGTTCTCTTAATTCGTCTCCTGGTTCCACTGGTCTTGTACCTTGTTAAGGATTCAATCCTTCGATTGTTCTAAATCGTCGCAAAGATGGAATTTCTAAATTGTTTAAAACACTTTTTTGTTCTTCAAAGACCCTACGTCCTCTTCTGATGTTTTCAATTAATTATAATTAGCTTTCCTTTCATCCGTGTGTTTTCCAATTCGATCGCTCAACAACTAATTATTACGTTTCAGCGTGAGTAAAAGTGGAGAGACCAACGAAACGGAAATAAAAAGAGAGCGGTAGGCTAGGGGTTGATTCGAGTCATTGTGATCGAACGTGTGGTCGTTGTTGCACGGCTGGACGCACGATTAATGATATGTTTCATACTCATTTTCGTTCATTGTCGATACTAATCGATTATGGGCCGCGCACGAGTTTCAGTGCCATTAGTTAAGATCGGAATAAATTTCGAGTGAAAGTAGTCTAGGGCCCAAGGGTCGATCGATCCTCCCGGTGATAAATTTACCTGTCAATTAAGCTTCATTTCAGCTTTCGGTTGGTCTGAGAAAATAGTTCCACACGGTGCTGACGCCCGACAGGCGTAATTAAAACCGTGTGTGCCCTGGTTCATTTGTAAACAAATTGATTGACGCAACTCTTGCTCCAGTCATACCACGGAACGTGTTCGCTTCGATGGTCGAACAGTTCCTTCGAGATTTGAAGGAATTCGTCGTTTACGTAATTTCACGATCATGGAAATATCGTCGAAGGAACTGGAAATATTGTTGCTTAATTAGCGGACTCCGTTTCCATGAGATGCAGTAACTATACCGAGAATGAGATATATGTTTTAAAATACGACTAACATCGATCGGATTGTTACTTGTTTAAAGATAAAGAGAAACAATTGGTCGAAAAGGAGTCCGTGGTGCGTGAAAATAAAGATATTACCGTGGATTCTGCACGATTTTGAGAATTTCTTCGTCTCAAGTTGACGTAACGCCGCAACACACGATATCCCTCCTCCTTTCTCTTTCCCCGCTTTCTATTTTCTTCTCTTTCTCTCGGTATTCTATCCCCCTTCTCCCTGGATGCTGTGTTCCTCTCTGAAAGTCCCTTCGAAGAGGTAGGGCACGCGAATGTGGGAGGGAGAGTTTCCGGTCGCCCACGCGCCTCCGCAACAACCACTTCGCCGAGGTATCAGGGACAAAACACGGGCCGGCGGATGTCTCTTCTCTTCTGCGCAAATGAAGAAGTCGCTTCGTATTCGGCAAATATAATGAAAGCCTCCCCCCCCACCCCCCTCGTTCTTTGGCATCCATCGCGGAAGCGATCCTCTGTTAGCGTTTTGCTTCTTCTACCTGTTTCTGCCTTTTGCTCCTCCAATTTGTGACTCCTCGCGATGCACTCTCAATCAACATATTTTTTAATAAAAAATTGTTCAACTAGGTCAGAAATATAAGACGATGCAAAATTAACTCGATAATGTAAACACAATTTGTTTTTTTTTTTTTTTTTTTTTTTATTAAAAAAGAATTCACTGATATTGTAAAAAATTTTCAGATCAATTTGCAGAACCCGAGAAATCAAGTTCGAAACAGAATAGTCCTACGAAGGGTACGACTCGCGTCGGCAGTATGGAGCAATAGAAAGGTAGCGCCGATTGCGGAGCTTAAAAATAGCAATGACGACTGATCCGTCCACGCGTGCAAGCCGATCGGTTCGTATCGGTTTGGACTCGACTGTCGTAGGCTTTGCTAGAGGCAGGTCAAGGCGCCGCGGGAACACGCTCGTAAACTACCCCTCGCAAATCGTCGTCGCGCAACCCATTCGAGCGGGAACCACGGTAAGTATTCTTGCCGATTGTCGTTCTGTATTGTGGCGTATCGTTCGATTGAACGATTATGTTCGGTACACGCGACGAATCAAACACAGATAAGATATAATTAACATGGCAATTAAGTCAAGTTTACAATCGAGAAAGAGCCGGTACTTTTCTTTTGTTAAGATTGTTCTGGATTTTTTCACAGATAGAACGGCGATTATTCGAGGGTTCCCCGGTTGTTCGCAGGAAGCAACAGGCTGCCACGTATTTTTCACCACGAGGCTGTAGAGCGGGAAACTGTTTGGCCTCGTGGTTGCGAACAATTCCAACGGTACATCGGAACCACTCGAGAGAACGACTTCTCTGGCTGGTGTACGCACCACCCACCACGAAGTACTCGAGGAACGAGGATTGTTCGTCCTTCGAGAGGAGAATTCGGCGTTAAATCCACCTCCTGCCTCTTCGCCGTCTTCTTCTCCTGTTTTCATTCCTTTTTTCTTCTTTTCCTTGGCTCGGTTCAGGACTATCTAGTGGACAAAAAAAAGATAAAAAGAAGATTTTTAGGGGCGTTCAGGCGACCGTGCGAAATCGACTTCACCGGGAAGATCATGGTAATATTGAATAATGATATGATATAATTTAATAACCGTGCCGCTGGATGATGCTTAATGACGATAATGCTGGAGTACCGCGGCCACCTAAGATCAGCAGGGAAGCAGGAATTTGCAGGTTGTTCCGATTAATGGATGCTCGTGTATTTACGCGTGCCTTGCATTCTATTGGAATTTAAATTTCAATTATTTATTCCGCACCTTTTGTTGGTATTAATTCGAATAAAGATACTTAAGAGGTCGAAGACACTCGATCAGCGACATTGCGGATAATCCAGGGATTAATCATGGCCTTGGTAGAACATAAAATTTAACTTGATATCGAACTCGCTGAGGATACGCGTGCTGTTCCACGATTGTGAAGATAAACAATAGATCAGAGATTGGCTTACGGGCATTCGATGCGGTTATATTAAGTAACCGCAAGACTGGCTTGTAATCGTGATCGTATCTGATCATAGGATGTCCCAACTTATAGGCGGGATATGCCAAGAATTTATGTCACGCGTTGCCTTCCGATCGTCCACGCTTAACTCGATGAAACGACCAAATTAATCGAGTGTACTCTATTTGAAAATGTTTAAAAACTGCCGTGTAACTAATGGATAATTAAAAAATTGCGGATAATATGGTATGTAGGACGCGAATGGTAAACCAAGTTCTAAGAAAAAAGGATTTATGTAAAATGGTGCATTTAATTGCCTTAAATGATACTTATCTCAATGATGGCAACCAGCGTTACATCACGATTGACTGTAATTCATAGGGTTTACAATTGTTGTGCGATCGAGTAATTATCAGCCACGAAGTTAAATATCGATGGAACCATGGATGTTTGAATAAAAATGCAAACAGGCTGGCCGCAGCATCGTCCGGGAGATCGTTCCTCGATGGATTTATATTGGCAGTCGATTAAATTTCTTCGGCCAATTTACATCGACTGGTTTATCCATCGAATCGAAGCGGTCGTAAATAAGTGTACCGTGGTCCGTGCTGCACCTCGAATATCACCGTTTACGACTGAATTGGCAGAGAAAAAGAAGAAGAGAAAAAAGGGAAGGAAGGGACAGAGTGGAAGGAGGCGAGAAAGAAAGGAGAAGAAACGAAAGAATCTGGAAAGCGACGGGGTTCGAGGAGTCGTAATTTCGGCGCAAATCGCGAGGGTGAGGATCCGCTGTGGAAACGGAGAGGAACGGTGGACAAACCGTCGCTGGACTTTGGAGCGTCCACGCGCGCTCGCGCACACTCGCGACGATATCGCGAGCGCGAGAAGGAGAGAAAAGATGGTGGAACGGGGCTGTGCTGTGGAGGAAAAAATATAAAAAAGAAAAACGACCGGGTAAATAAAGATCGACCCGTCTCCCACGCCCGTGACCATTGTTATTATATATCCCGTGGGGTATTGTTCCCATGGGAAAACTGGACAGGCCCGTTCTACCACCTATAAGACACACCGATGAGTGAGAGAATATGCACGCACACACGCTTTTATCGGAGGTCTCGCCAGACTTCAGGTAACACACACTTTCATTCTCTCTCTCTCTCTCTCTCTCTCTCTCTTTCTCCTCTCTTCTCGGCGACGTATGTGCTGCTCGTCTAGTACACACACTCGTACCACGGTTAGGTAGCATACGCGTGTAGCCACACGCACGAGACAAGCCGCACACTCGAGCGCAGATTTGAGATATTGTGGGGGGCGTTCACCTCGCATCTCAGTCCTCGTGGTCCGTTCGTGTGAGTGGACGCACAGAGAAGACTAGCAACGTACACGTCGACCAGGTATCTGTCCGTGTATTTCGTCTCCTCTCTACGTTTCCGTGCAAGGCGTTGCAACGAGTATCCTCCTTACTGGTACAGTTGTGTGAAAACTGTGTATATACGGTCGTCTTATTCCGCTGCGTACGTACACAGGTGAGGGACTAGTCGCGCGTACGTATACGCAACCGTGTGGTGGTACCTCGTGGTGGATGCTTGAGGAACAGGGTGCGGCTCAACCCACCTCGCTTGACTTACCTACCCGTATTACTGTCTAGGTAGGTATATCCAGGCGCGAGCCACGCACGGCCCAGGATACTATGCCATATTTGCATCCATGATCCAGGACACGTGTGTATCCGCGGGAGCGCGTGTACGTCCTTTTTTCCTTTCTCCTTCTTCTTCTCCTCCTCCTCCTCCTCCTTCTTCTTCTTCTTCTTCTTCTTCTTCTTCTTCTTCTTCTACTTCTTCCACTTCTTCTTCTTCTTCCGAAGAAGACTTCTCCTTCCTCGTCTCGTAGCTGCTTCCTCTCCGTTTATCTACCTGGAACATTGCCTTCACCGATGCACCACGGTGTCGTGATCCTCTGTGTCTCTTCCCCTCTTTCTCCTTCGCTCTATCTCTTCTCATTCCTCTCCCTTCTTTCTGTTTATTTTTTATCCGCTCATTTTTGCCTCTCTTTCTATCGTATCTTCTCGTTCTCTTCTCTTTCTTCTTTCACCAGTCTTTCCTATCTTCCTTGCCGTATCTCTCACGAGTATGCGTGCCTCTCGCTCAGAGGGATGCGTACGCGAGTACTCTCCTCCGGACGCACCGTTGGTTCCGTAGAACGACGAAGGATTATAAATCCTGGAGGAAGAACAGGGATATCGATACTGCGTCGTATGATCGCGGATGGACCGGATGGACACCGTTTTTGCGCGCCTCTTTTTCCCGCGTTAGTTATGGTCAAGCGAAGCCCGTCTGTTTTTTCGTATCTTCGCTCGAAATACAAAGAATTCGAGAGACACGAAAATAACTTCTCTTCTGGTCTCCTAACACGTGATCGTTCTACCAAGTACACAAGTTTAAAGTTACTTCAAAAATTCAATTACAGGGAACCATGGCAACGTCTCGTTGGAAAATCAAGTGTGTCAGGGATGCGTCAGTAATCAATAACGATGAACACAGAGACAGTCGATCCGGTAAACGAGCTGGATACGCTAAAAAAAGAGCGCGTCGAGACGGAGAACAGACGGGGACGAGGAGCTGTGATTAACACCGCGGTCGATCCTGTAACGGCCCGACGAAGATCGATGAGGATCGAAAAGGTGGCCGAGCAGTGTATCACGGTAGCCGGCTCGTTATTCGAATTCCTGGGATTCCTGGCGTCGTCTGGAACGGCCGACATGCCAACTCCCTCCCGGGTTCGTCCGATCTCCGGCGTGGCTATCCTCTTCTCTCTAGGCAGACTTACCGAACCGGATGGCACGATCACGGGGTCCAGGACCGTGTAATTAATTTATATAATAATCGTGACGGCCAGTCTTAATTTCATCGAGACCCACACGTCCGTGCTTGCTTGTACGTTATCGACGCCGTTCTCTTTCTATTGTATAGTAAGTGTTCTTTTCTTTTTCCTCTTGTCTCCTTCGCTGCCTCTTTTTTCTTTCACGTCACCAGCACGACATAAACGGCGACGACGAAGAGGAAAGCGAAGATGATGATGACGACGACGACGACGACGACGACGACGACGACGAATCATCGACGTCCGCCGGCACAGTCTCACCAATAAGTCTCTTCAAGGTTGCCATCGTTGGACTACCATAATCCGCCTCGTAGATTATTATCGACGAGAGAAGAAACTTGCGACATACACCGGTTGCGTTCGTTCTTTCCTCTTTCGTTCTTCGTTGCCACTCTCTGCCTCTTCCTCTTATGCTCTCGTGGTTCTCTGCTCCTTTTTTCGTTCACCCGGAGAGCAAGGAATAATAAACTTCACGGTGATCATTAAGAAGCGGCTAGCTTATGGTCAGCGTCGCATATCTGTGTTTGATTTGCGTTTGGCAGAAGGACGTATAATTCCTTATCTTAATTGACCCGATTAGCATATTGTTAGGTCCGATGGAGGGACGCTTTAGACGCGCGTTGCACGCAATTCTGCGTGCCTGTGTACGAAAGGCATCGCGTGCGTACGAGCCGAAACACACGACGTCCCTGGCTACTGGAATTTCGTTTTACCGAAGCTTCCTGTCCGGTCGATTAATCAAACGGGACGTAACGATCGATGAATATCCATTTGGAAATTAATTTTATTGCCCGACGCCGATCGATTATACCGCCGATCTGTCTCGTATAGTTATCCCGCGACCAACGATTTCAAAATGTTAATAGATCGTTTCTATTCGTTTAATTCGTCTCGTGCCTCTCTGCCGGCCCTCTGTTACTCTTTCTCCGAACGGTCCCCGTCTCTGTCTGGCCACAGAGACCGAAGACTTTCACCGCGGCGCTCGGTTGTTCATTCATAAATTGATTATTAAAGGCTCACCGGGGCCGTTCCAACGCGAAAGATACGCGCGTACACGGTGGCACGAGCTACGTGATCCCTGTCGCTTTTTCACCGCGTCGACCACTCTCTGCCGCGGCACCGAGATAAAATAATCAAAGCGACCGGTAGAGGAATCGCGAGTTCGCCTCGTGTTCTAAAAGAAAGGAAAAAAGTAGCTTCCGCGTCCGTGCAGCCGGCTATTAATTTGTCCGCTGTAAGGAGTACTTAGCCGCGCGAACAAGAAGCTTTCGTTCATTGGTTTTTCATCGCGCGCGTTCCGCCAATGTGTTTTCAGGTTCTTTCTACCGGCGGTGAAGGTTGTTATTAGTATTATCCAACTCGGAGGTACAAACTTTTTAAGCGTAACACTTGCTATTACACGAGTGAAAAACAAATAAATGGCAATAGAAGAATATTAACAACGAATTCGAGTTTTAACCAAGATGCGTAATCAACGGGGAGTATATCATTTTATACGTATATAATAAATTGTTTTTATTTCGAGATATTAAAAAGTATATTGTTCGTTTGAAAAATAGTGGCTATTCGAGAAACAGAGGCAAGGGATCTTCGGAGGATCGATTCCCGTGTACTTTGGCGTAACAATTCGTACACGAGCACCGGGCCGGACACGGCATAGGCAGCGCAACGATCATTTCTCGGCTCGCCGGCTTGACCCGCGTCTAACGAGTTTGGCCGCGTGTGCACGCTGCGTCGTGCTAGTTTCCAGTGGCCGGAGGTAATTTGAGCGTGTTTCGTTGCATTTCTGCCGGAAACTCGAGCATTCCTTTCTAAAGACAACTCCTTCGGACTTGCACTTTAACCCTAGAAGAATCTATTCAAAATTTCACATTATTGTACAGTACGGTACGATAATTTGACCGTTTGTGATACAAAGGTTGCTATAAATATTGCAGGAAAAGGGTAAGGTTACCGAATTCCCAAAGATTCTTCGAGGATTAATCTCGAATGACCAAGCGTATCTCCTGATTCCAATTAGTAGTTTGTCATTACTTATCGACAACAACGCGTGTTCGGTGTTGGTCCCATCGGTGCGTGTTATCGTAGCGGAAAAAGTACCCGGGCTGGTCTCCAATTTCGATCGACTTATCCACGGCCGTCGATCTCCCATATTTACGCACGCCGATCTGTCCAAGATTCAGGATCCTCGGTCCGGCTTATCACTAACCGACGAAACTCCACGAGTTCCTTCGAGAGAGAACGCAAGGGGAATACGCGAGTAAATCCAACGGAGGCGCATAAAGACGCGACGAAATACGAGCGAGAAGGCTTGGTGCCGATACCTCGTCGAAGCAGAAGAGATGTAAAGAAGAGGAAGAAGAAAAAGGAGGAGGAGGAGGAGGAGGAGGAACAGGAGGAAGAGGATGAAAAAAGAGGAAGAGAGTATCCGGCGAGGAAGGAAAAGAACAAGTAGGAAGAAGATGAAGACGATGAAAAAGGAGAAGAAAGAGGAAAAGGAAGACAGCGAGGGAGAGATCTACTGCAAGGGCGCGGCGAGGGTCCGAGATGGAAAAGAAGGAAGAAAAGAGGTGTGGCATGAACCTCTCTCCAGCATTGTCCGCCCGTACAGCTCGCGCACGCCGGGACTGGTCCACGCACCATCCGAATCTATCTACATACGGCATACCATACGCGCTCACGCATAGGAAAAGAAGTCTCTCCTCGAGGCTGTCGTGGTGCTGGTACGCGCGTGCTCTCTTCCTATGTGTCTGTCTGTTAACCGTACAGGAACGTTCCTCTGTCCATGCGTATGCATGAGCGTGCGTGTAAAATAGAGGACGCGTGTGAGTACCGCGGTTAACTCGACGACCGCAACACAGCCGCACGACAGACCCGACCGGTATTCAAAGTCAGAACTCACAGGAGGGGTAAAAGGGGGTAAAAGGGGGTAAAAGGGAGAAGAAACAGAAGGAGGAAGAAGGAAAGAGGACCGGTAGAGAGGGAGCAGGCACGAGCCTAACTGCAACCAGCATCCCACGCGCTTGGACCAACATTTAGTAGCGTCTCTCTCTTTCCCTCTCTTTCCCTCTTTCTTTTAGAACTCTGCTTCGGTCGACTCGCGTTGTTTCTCTTTCTTCAAGCTCGATCCGTCTCCCTTGGACGCGCGTACATGACGAGACATACGTACACGGTCGACCATTAGACGCGAGTACGCTGCTTAAGATTGTCTCTCCTCTTCGTTGGACGCGTCTCCTTTCTTCTTTGTCTCTCCTTTCTTCTTTGCCTGGTCTCCTCTCTGTCGGTGGCGCGAGCGCGAGCTCCACGAGAGAACGATACCTCTGGTCGTAAAGAGAGGCAGCGTTTCTTTACGGGATGCTGGTAAGAAACTCGAAAATTCGTGTCGAGATTACGTGTTTCGAACCGTTAAGCGACCCCGTGCACGTGGACACTCTCCCAGCACGCGCTTCGTACGCGCGGACAGTATGAAATTAGATACGCGCCGGCTATTAACTAAGTCGGATTGATGTCTTGAGGTTGGATCGCTTTATCGACGACTCCTTTCCGTGTCGTAATTATACTTTTCCGTGGCAACGCTTCGAATCGACGTTTCCTTTTCACGGACGACGGTTTTATAGTTCGAGTTCCCTCTGGTACGAACGCGATCGCTTTTTGCCGCGAGTAATCGTTGCGTTTAACTGTGATCTGCTACTCTTGCGTTAGAACGAACGATTCTCTTTCGAAAGCGGCTCAGAACTTGAATCTTGTATTCGAAGTGTCAATGAAACGAATGCATTGTATTTTAAGACGCGAACAAACGGGTGAATACGATTTCTAGATCATTGTCGAGGTGATCGAAAATCGCTCGATCATCGTCGCGCGTGCACACCTCGAAACGCTCGATCGAATCAGTCTCGTCACGGAACGTTCCATTGACCCTGCTAATTGTTCCGGAGGTCGGAAGACAAGAAAGTCGAAAATCTCGAGACAGTGTTCGCGCATACCGTAGCACTCGCCATTTGTAAAGCTAGTCGGTCGTACGAGGATGTCCGCTATATAACGTCGAGAAAATTAATGGTCGTCGTTATTCGACTCGTTCTCCGGCCCCGGCAAGGATACGGGGATCAATGGCGGAACAACGAAGCTGTAACATATAGGCTTAGAGAGGTGAGCACGTCGAATTTTATTTTTCCAAAATGATGTATTACGCATGGCACAAGTCGGGTCCGCGTTGACGTATCGGTGACAAGATGTTGGAAGAACCACGGTTACGAATGTGTCTCGTTCGTCGAGGATGTACGTTTTAAAGCGTACAGAGGAAAACGGGCTTCTTGTTTGTAAGGACACTGTTGTACAGCCATTCATCCGACGGGGATTCATCCGTCGTATCTGCTTCGACCAATTGATACCGATGAAACAGGTTTCTAGTAGAACCGTCCTCTCCAAATTAATTCTTTTAAACAACTGCGCGAGTTCGAATCGTGAGACCCCAACTGTGTTCCGCGTGCCTATAGACGCGAGGGAACCTTGATTAAAAACGCAATCGTCCGACGGCCGTCAAAACGTACGTCTCACTTTCCCACAGGATTGCTCGTAGAAGCGCAGTTTCGTGAAACAAGATCCGGAGTGTAAATCACGCTCGATCGTCTCTCTCTTACGAGATCGCTTTCCCGTATGCTCGAAACTCGAGGAGGATTACAATTTCGATCGGAACGACGACGAAGAACGAAAGGGTTACTACGGCGAGCTCTACGGCGAGACAACGTCGTCGACGACGAGAACGACCACGAGAACGACCCCGTTGCGCCGTTCTCGTGTTGTCCCCGAAAAAAGAGTGCTTGTCGTAGTCCGAAGCGATAAGGAACCCAGAGGAACGGAGAGGAACGGAGAGGATCGAGGTGGAGGAGGACATAATAGCCAGAACGAAATCGTATTAGGGCACGAGGGAACGTTCACTCGGGTTTTTATCGAGCCGGATACACCTCGTTTCTGTCTGTTGGTTGTACCACTACACGGCCGTACGTACGTGATTCCCGGCCGGAAAATTAGGTAGGCTCGATTTTTGGTGCGGCCACCCTGCACGCTGAGGGTGATTTACAGACGTCTCGGTAAACTTATTGTTGAAGGACCTTCCAGCGAGTTGTTCTAAGGGGGAAAAGCCCTCCTGAATGGATGCTTATGAAGTACTTGACTCTTTTTCAAACTATCATTCCGGTATATCTGGTATATGGAAGATTTATGTAAAAATTTAGAAGATTCTGTTGCCGTAGCGTTTCGGAGTTATGTAGAAAGAACATAAAGCGGTGTCCATTCGTTGGAACGTAGAGGGTTTGGAGATTCGTTATAAAGGATCTCTGCTAGGATCGTTAAGTTTTTCGTTCAAGACATTCTCGTGGAATAACGTTTAAAATTACGAGCAACATTTTGCGTTCTCAGAAAATACTCGAGAGAAATTGATTATCATACCACAAGGTCTCTGTGATCACGCCAGATCAAAGATATCAATTAAGTACTTTATCGTGCCCGTTCATCGGAACCCAGACGTCTGGATTTTAGTTTACGAGTAACCAATGGCACTCTGCTCTACGGCCATGTATACGAATTAGATTGATTCGTTGTTAACCGAACAAATTAAATTTTTCAACGTAACACGAAGTCGAAGGAAAACATACGGAAAACGAAACGAAATGAAACGAAACGAAACGAGTCGACGGGAAAACGAACCGGTGCAAAAAATCGACTAGTTTGCACTTGCCATTCCAGACGGGGAGACGACGTCGCCGATAAAGGAAGCCCGAGGACCATTAGCAAAGCATGATTAAACGGAACATGTAATGGTGTAATACGCACTACATTAACTCGTGGCGGTATCCCGCAAGAGGTGGTTCAGCTGGATTCCACTGCGGTCGGTCAACGTAGTTTGAAGCGCCTCAATGAACCGACAGTGAATTAAAACGTTGATTCGCCGTATGTACGATTGAGCATGGAATTCGTCACTTCGGGAAGGATCGCCCCCTCGATAGATACCATTCACGGTCGACTCGGTTCGAATGTACGCGTTGATACCTTTGAACTTGCACGTCGAGCGAATGCTTATCGTTAGAGTCGAACCAAGAATTCTTCTTGTTATCTTACTTCTATCGAATGTATCGTTTCAGGGTTCGAAAACCAACGTCGTACCACGAGCAGACTTGGAAGAGGAATTTCCAAACGCTGGTACCATCGATCGTGGAATGTGTCACCTCGAACGATCTTTGATCAGGTAATACCATACCAGGTATACCAATACGTAGCAGCTTTTTAAGTTGCTCGTAAAACCAGTCAGAAAGAATGTACGCTTAATTGTACGAATTGGTTGACTTCACAGAGAAGGAAGACGAGGAACGAAGCTGGTACGGAGCAAGTTACGATGAAGTCGAAAGGAATTGGATAGGGTTGAGCAAGAAGGCACGCGTCTGGGCGTTCCGGACGGTAGCTACATCACTGGGTGATCCAACGTGCACGGGAGCAGCGGCAAAGGAACATCGCCGGTAGTAACGCACCGCTCTGAATTGAGCAATTTTCTCCAGGCGATATCCGTCACAATATGCTTGATACGTGAATAGGATCCTGGTCCCGCAGCGCTCACAAATCAATCTTAACGCTGCGAATGTTGCACCGCTTTGTTGTCAATCGCGAAACGCTCAGAATGTCGCGTTCATTGCGACCAGACAGTGGTTTGCTGCCTAGCTAGTTCATTTTGCTCGCTCGTTCCTGTGCTCTACGCGCACGTGCGGTCCGAACAATAAACGATCGCCTTTCTAAGGTCGCACAGTGCACTGTTAACCGGCACTTTTCTGTCCACGCCACGGATCTACATAAAACATAATAAGGGTGTAACGCTCGCGTTAGATCGAGTTATTATTGGAGTATGCCTTGGCTCACTGCTGCGTTTCAGACAGATCGTGAACACGGGAATGACATTTGAAAGCTCACCTATGGCGATCATTAGGTGGACGGCCCCTGGTAACCGGGTACCTACCGAACCACGCTTTTATCCCGCCATTTTTTTCCTTCCTGGGTACACTCTTACGTACTCTTTATTGCGTGGAATTTACGCGAAGATAACAGAGCGAATAACTGACGCGCTCAAAGTTCATTTCTTCTAAATTTTAAATTTAATTTTTCGCATCGCTCTGCTTTTTTCGCGACAAAGAGCGGTGAGAAAAATTGATAGCTGCATCGTTCAAAACTCTCGCTCTCGATCCACGCTGAATAACGAACGCGTAAAATTACCGAGCTATAAAGTTGCTCCGAAGAAGGCAGACGAGTGTCGGTGCAACGAATGTAATTGAGAAAACAAACGGTTCCCATGGAGAGAAGGCCTCGGCAAAACGAACAGCGAGGCGATTAGAATTACAGGCTTAATCCTGAACGATCTGCAAGCCTGTCGCCGAATACGGTAGGAGGTGAATAAGACGGGTATACACATTCGTCACTCAGCAAGCGTCCCGCGATATAACTCCGCAGGCCCGACCCTCTCGGTCCCTCCCAAGTCACCGGTCTCCCTTCCCGGCTTCGGATCGAGCACGGAAGCCCAAATAAGGGGAAATGTACGGCGAATTAAGGTTCCCCTCCTCTCTTTCGCCTCGCTAGAGGCGCCGGCTTCGGCCACGGTCACGAGGCGCCCCGACAACTGGCTGAAATTGATCTTCCCAATAGACGGAAATTAAGAGTAACAATTCGCCAGTTTCTAATTAGCCATATCGATATCGCGATAGATCTTATTAAGAAGTATCTCATACTTGTATCTCTGCTCTGTAATTACTCGCATAATAAGTATAGCAAGCACCGATTTCTGTAAGTGGTGTACAATTTGAATAAAACAACGCACACGTATCGAGTGATTCAGATTGAAATTGGCCAGTGAACAAGGATCGGCGATGAATCGACCGAACGATTGGTGGACGATCGAAGAAAAATCGATGGCGCGAGATCGAGGGAAAAAAGAGGCGCCCACGCCGAGAGTGATCGGTCGAAGATCTCGGCGATCTCTCGAAACAGCCTCGTCTCGAATACTCCTCGATGGGAGGAGCTGGTCGGTCGCGGATTTTAATGGCGGATTTTTGCGACTCGCCAATCGCACACGACACGAGACACCGTCCTCCGTTTCCCGCTCCGTGATTCAACGATTCGACGATTTCACTCCGAAGAGAGGAGAGATATACATCGTGGCGAGTTACGTGATTTGATTTGAGGAGAGCTCCTCGAAGCGAGCGCGCGTGGGACACGCGCTCTGCCTTGTCGCGTGCCTCGCCACGTTCACGATGGTTCTCAACTCGCGTCTCGATACGCGATACTTCGATTAATCGCGACTGTTGTTGGAGAAACTGTCGCCATTATTGTGCAACGTAGCCAAATTTCGGCGGGAGTAACGCTTTCGGTTGATCATGAAACTGCTTTACGTTTTTAAACGGTTCAAATTTATCGGGTACGAGTTTAAACGAATTTAAAGGTTACCGCTTGATCGAACTTTCGATGCATACGAAGAAACGCAAAGAATCGATGAATGACTCGAATATTTCGATGATCGACATGACTTGGTTTTGTAGGTTATCCGTTGGATCGTTCAAGAAGTACAGTGATCCAATGAAAACAGAAACCCGTGGAACATTTTCTACAGAGTTTGGCACGCAACGCGAGAGTCCTCTTACCGTTTCGACACTCGAGTGATATCATCGCCCGCAGGAGCGGATTCAGTCATTTGTGGCAACTCGCGTTCATCTCTTTTGCGACGCGGTAAGTACTTCCACGGTACAACTTGCAAATCATCTAATGTTATGCCATTTGAAAATAATCGATGAACATTACCTCGTAATATAAATCGTATTTCTCCGTGTTGCGTCGAATATAAAGTTATGGTTTAAAGAATGATTTCATGACGATACAATCTTAAAAATTTCGCGTAACCCTCATATAAGTACCATTTTAATAGCATATTTTTTTATTATATCATCTACCGTATTTGACTATTTATCTTAAAAGGTCTCGAATAAGTGAAAAATACATTTTCTAATTTATCGTGAAAAGAAAAGAGAAGAAAAAAAAAAAACTGTCCATCGATATCTAGGTTATAAAATAGTTCCATGAAGCGTGTAGAAACTAATAGCGTAGGAATCGAGATAGCGTAGGTACTCGGATGCCTACCGTCGGAGAACAAGGAGAAAGGTACGCGGATAAATTGCCTATGCCGTTAACAGGCGAGTCGAGCTTGAGAACAGCCTAATTACCGCGTTTACGCACTGCGTAACGTGCACGAAGTATCACTCGATCGCCTGGACAAATTGGATACGCGTGATGTTTTCATTTTCGTGAAACGAAGCTGGAACCGAAGGCGTTCAGCTCTCCGAAACGTGTCAATGAATTCGAATTCCAAGATAAACGAAATTTGAGTTGAAAGTTTAACGATTTAAGTTCAAAAGTTCTATTTGGAAAATATTTTTTTTTTTTTTTTTTTTACACAAATGAATCGCTGTATATATATATATATATATATATATATATATATATATTCGTGAAAGTTTCGCGAAACGATGTATCATTCCGAGTATTCTGAAAATGTAAATGCAACAATTGAGACACGGGCTAACAATTGAGTCCAATTTGTACGAGCAGTTCGCTGATGATGTTGACCACGTAGACGCGTTGAACGCGCACGGAATTTTGCAAGATCTTGAATTAATATAGGTTAGTGATGCGTAATTAGAGGCGACCGATCGTTTGCGGCTGCGGCGGTATAATACTGTAAATTATGTTCAAGAGCCCAACTGGTACGTTAACTGACCGCGTATCGTTTCGGTTTACTTATCAGGAAGCGATTAACGACGCCGAACTCGGGTTATAAATATTCACGGTTGCGAAACCGTGCATGTGAAAACGGCACAGAAAGGAAAATCTGCAGTTATACCGAACGGCCGCAGTATTTTCCTACGATTCTTTATCGAGTCAGATCGTTAGGGGTTTTATCTTTAACACTTTCCCAGTGGGAACGACGTTTCGTGTTGTAAAAAGTTGACATACCCTAAGTTCGCGTTGCAAAATCGAAGCTTATCCGATATAAAGCTTCCGTAACAGGAATTTTGTTTGTTTATTAATTGCAATTTCTCGGCTTGATCTAAGAATAATACCAGGGCAATAGTATAGTAATTAAATACAATGGTCTAGCGATAAAGAAGATTCAAGGGTGTGTAACTTTCAAGTCGCTCAAGATGCAATAAAGGGTTAAAAGAAATTTAAGTTTACCAAAAGCAAGGAAAATGCTACGAACGTTTGGAATTCAGGAAGGAAATATTCGTTCCTGTAGTTTCACGAAGAATTTTTCCGGTCCGTGCAACAGCGTAAATGATAAATATGAAAAGGCATAACACCGGCGCGGCGCTCGGAATCCGGACGATGGGACAGGATTTCGAATGTTCGGCGCCAGATGGAACGAATTGGAAGTGATTTCGAAACGTTTCGTCGTAAACGTCGCCTCGTCCACGCACCTACCGTGCGACACTCCCAGTTTCTAATCTGGTCTAATCTTCGGGAATCTACCTGCATGCATGCGTGTTCAATCGATCCAGTCGAAACCAATCGATTGACTGCGCGTGCCATTAACTATTCTTCAATGCGACAAGGGAACGCGGCGAGGATGAGTTACGCGTTACATATTACTTTTTTGCGCGTTTAGACGCGCGACCATGAATAACGAAGTAGATTTATCCTCGTGTATACACTGTACTTTCGTTTCGACAATACACAGCAAAGTTGATTGAGAAATTATCGATGAAAAAAAAAAGCTAAGAGTTTGGTTAAACAGTAGCTTGTCTCTATTGACACCTTCGAGGTGTTCCCCCGCGTTTCCGGGGAAAGTAGTCCCTCGACTCGACTACTTCTTTTGTTCTTGCGAATCGATCGATTGCATTCGTTACTTGGACAGAAATTTACGCAAATCGTGTAATCGTGGGTGGTATCGGGTGTTATCGAAACTGCGGGCTGGTGCTAAAACACCGGTTTACCCTTATTGTCATCCCACCGCGAAATTATACCCCCACGTGCGCGATTCGTCTCACCGACGACCGTTTTACCATTAATTATTATTCGTTGCAATACATCCGGCGATTACGCTGGTAAAGCGGGTAGAAGAGAAATAACAGATCGATGCGTGTTACACGGACCGCGCTAATGATCGTGAATAGATTGCGTTAACTGAAACCTGTATCGAAACTGTATCGAAACTGTATCGAAACTGTATCGAATTCGTTGCAAACCTCGAGGTGTTGTTTCGCGATTTCTACGCTTTTCACGAGACAAGTCAGGAACAAAAGAGACTGCCGGCAGATACGGCACGAGCGGCGCGTTAATTTTTCACCGAGCTTAACGATACCGAGGAACGACTGGCCGCGTGGTCTCTACTCGAGCGAAGATTTATCGTGCATTTTGCGCGTGCAACGGGCTACGGATATTTTTAGGTGTAAACCCGGAACGCATAACGTTATTACAATCGGCTATCGGTGTGCGAGCGTACGTAGGGTATTCTATTCCGCATTATCCGGAGCCATTGTTCTTGAGCGGCAATCGGGCATCGTGGGATCAGCGAATCATCCGTTCGCCGATGATTTCTATCCACGGAAGTACACGATCGACGTTGTACGCGCATTTTTGCCACGAGGACCTCTCCATTCGACCAGTTCGACCGAACGATTACGTGGCAAACGATATTGCTCGGTGTCGAAACGTGGAAAAAGAAGGACGAACGGTTTCGAAAAAACGCTTTCAGCATGAAAAAATGGATCGGGATCGATGTTGGATCATACAACGAGCACATTCGAGTCGCCTATTCCCGATGTAATTGGACGTAAACGAGGACTGCTGATGTAATGCGTTTCGCTTCATTTGATTTCGCTGGATCGGCCGTTGCGAAGGAAGACCGGAGCGCCAGGCCTCCGAGTAATATCTGGATTATCCACGTTAAGTACCCCTGTAAAGATTCCATTGGAACGTACGAGTCGTAGTCGTAGCATCGAGACATTCAGCCAGACGGATAGAAGATACACGCGTTTACGATGTAGAACGGCTATTAACTTTGTGCGAGTAAAGAAGAGGACGAAATCAGAGGTCGAAGAGCAAGACGAAAGAACGAAACTAAAGGTTTAGAGACAAGCGTTAGGATCGAGCCACGGCCCATATTCAAAAGTCTCGGTTGGAGCCGTGTAGGAACTTCTCTTCTCCCTTCTCTCTCTCCGACGTTGCCGCGCTCGAGTCGCGCTTAACCGAAAACCAGGTGTCTTCCGTGGCTGGCGCGCGTACTGTAACTCGTTCTCCACCCACCGGCAGACGGGGCGAGGTAAGCAACGGTCCTGGAACCTGTTCCGAACCGTTTGAGAGTCTCTGCCCTACCTTGTCCCGTCGTCCATCCACCTTCGTCCCCTCTCGCCTCGACGACTCCGTTTCCCCCTTGCCATCGCCCCCGCCCCCCCGCCGCCGCCCCTTTTCACCTTACTTTTCTCTCTTTTCCAAGGTGCAAGCCCTCTTCTTTCCTCTCTGGTTGCTTTCTCCGTTGCTCCATCGGG
Organism: Ctenoplectra terminalis; assembly: GCA_019453375.1. Classification (NCBI taxonomy): domain Eukaryota; kingdom Metazoa; phylum Arthropoda; class Insecta; order Hymenoptera; family Apidae; genus Ctenoplectra; species Ctenoplectra terminalis. Next base: position 674,830 of record SMSQ01026166.1, on the reverse strand, counting down.
GATTCACGTTCGCCAGCCGGCGTAATATCACGCACATCATCGTCACGGAGATGTGTACGCGTGCTCGGTTGGAATCGAGGGACGAACGAAGACGTTGGCCGGACGAGGAGGACGAAACGTGCACGCAGCATTCGCTGGAAGGACGGAGACGTTTCTCGTGGAAAGCAGAGAGACAGTCGAGGGAGAAGCGAAGAACGAAGAAAGAGAAACGAACAATCGGGGGAAAAGGAGAAAATCTCTCGGAGAAGAGAGAAGAGAGGAGCAATGAGCAAGGAGAAGGAGGAGAGACAACGTTGCTCGAAGCGTGCAGGAAAGCAGCAAGGAGGGGAGAAGGCGCTGGCAATCAGGGCGAATGGGGTACGGCACACGCCACACGCCATCATAATGGAATAATGAGGCAAAGACGATAGCAATCGCGCAAGAGGCTCCTTTTCCGCGCGATACGTCCGTGTCTTGGCGCGTTGATGCGCGCGACCGCGCACGAGCTCTCTGGAACGTCGTGGACGAATTGAGCGAATCAAAGCCACATCCGATGAGGTCACTTCGACTCTCGGCTGCTGCAGGACCACGATTCAGACTTCTCGTGCCTTGTCCTCTTTCTTTTCGTTTTCTTCTTCTCTTTGTTTCTTCGGTGCTCCATTGGATTTTTTTGAATCTCTCATTTCGATCAGTTTTGCGAGATATCCGATGCCACGGACATCTGGAGTTGCTTTATTTCGTTCGAAAATATTCGTCGATAAGATCGCCAGGCAAAAATTGTAACCGGAGCGTCAAAGTTCGAGCGTGGGAAAACAAAAAGATGGAGAATTCGGATACACGCTCGCGTGGTTCAGCCGTTCCCGGTCCGATGAAGAGATTTCTAATGGCGATGATAACGACCAGGAGAGCGATAACAAACCGTACGATCGCTACGAGCCTCCAGGAGACCGGTCGGTCGCGCGGAGAGGTGGAAACTCTCGAAGGAAGACGATGCGAGGAGAGGTAACGTCAGAAGAAGTAAAGAAGCCGTGGCACGTGACCTCTGAGACCGGCAGAGTCAACTCGCTCAAGTAGCCGGGCCCTGCCCTTTGACCCGTCCGACAATTTCGAATTATGTCTCTCCGAGAGAGCGGATATACTCCCGTCAGGGCCGTCTTGACCGAGAGGTGGCCGTGCTTCGCTGCTCTTATGCCGCCCTGAACAGTGCTCTGTTCTCTGACAATGAGAAATATCGATCAGGTTGAACACGAGTTTCGAGCACCTTTGTTGTTCTCTGTAAAATCATTCACATCCGAGTATTAAATGGAAGAGGATCTTCAAATATCTTTGCAATCTTTTGCCTATTGTTAGCCTTACGATCCGTAGAAAACAGCTGATGGAACAAGTAAGTACTTGAATTTCAAGACACGCAGAGGAGGCGCCCAGCATTTCGAGCAGAGGATGGCTCGTGCCAGTCGACGGAGAATCCCTGAAGTCTGCGATATGCGCAGTTGTTCTTTCCTGAGGAAGACAAATGATCCTCACGGACGCGAGACAGTTAGCGTATCCGCGGGGAGGCTCGAGCGTCGTCGACGACGAAGAAGAAGAAGAAGCGGACGAAGAAGAAGTGGTGGTGGTGAAGGAGGAGGAGGAGGAGGAGGAGGAGGATGCTTGGTCTCTCTTTTTCTCTCTTTTTTTTCTCTCTTTCTCTCTCTTGTCCAGAAAATGAGCGCGCGCCTTCGGGCAAGCGGACTCGCTCGCTTGATCCCGTGCCATTACGATATTAATGTAATGCCGCTAAAAAGGTGTGTTTGCTCGGTTAGGAAGAGAGAGGGAGAGGCGAGTCGAGGCGAGGATCGAGCCCACGTAGGATAGTCTCGCCAGATATGGCGTGTGCCTGTGCCGCGGCCACCACCACCGTTATCATCGTCGCCACCATCGCCGTCACCGTCATCGTCCTCTTTGCTCGTTCTCCGTGGCTCTACACCCGGCCGATCCATTGGCGATTTAAGGAGAACGATTAGACTGGCCGCAAAAACGAAACCTGAATCAAATTTTTTGTTCGCCTCGCTCAATTTGGTTCTTGCTCGCTTCTCGTTCTCGATCGCTGTGTCGCTCGTGTTCGGTATCGCCGGTCTATCTATCGTTCCGGTGTTGTTGCCGCCGCGATCCCCGAGCCAAAATAACGCCGTGAGTCTTTTGTTCGTTTAAAAATTGTACAAACGCCCGAGGGTACACCGGTTAATGGAGAACTCGGACCAGAGAGAAAGAGGGGGAAAGATTCTCCTCGAGTAATCGAAGACCAAGAAATTATAGTGTCGGGTATCCCGTGTTGCTCGCCACTCGTGGAAATCATTATCGTTAAATTTATGATTCTTTAAACGGTCGATCAGGTGAGACTCTCTGTACGCGTCCCTCCTCAACGGTATTATACGTGCTGGTTCTCCGTTTCGGTTTCGTCTTCGACGCCGATACGACCGCTGAATTTCCGTCCCACCACCGACTGCTTTCTTCCTCTCGGGTCTTTCCTCCTTTCGTTCAGTCACGGTCACTCGCGACCTCGTATCTTTATTCGGTCATGGAGGCTACGAGAGCAGCAGCCTGTACGTACGTATACACAGGCTGGTCCGATCGGTGATCGGCGAGACGACGCCGACGCCAATCGTCGCTAAAAGCTCCGAGGGGAAGTTGCAACCCTTTTTAGCTGGAGGGTATACACGTCGGAATAGTCGTTTTGACGTAATTGCAAAAACTGGACTGACCTGTTTCGATACCTCTATGCTCGCTGGAGGACATCTTCTGCCGGTCTTATCTTTGGAATATCGCATGCAATTCTGCTCCGTGTAATGATAAAATTGTCGCAGCGCGAAGGAGGAAAGAGTGCGCGGGCGCGCAAGAGAGAGAGAGAGAGAGAGAGAGAGAGAGAAAGGCAGAGATTAAGATCGAATCGTATCGAATGTTGTTTCAGCTAGCGCGAGGAACGTCGTTAGCTTTTACAGCTGGAGCTACCTTGCTCGTAAACGCAGCCTCGTAACTTACCTTCCCCAGGATTCCGTGTTTTAAATTTAATAGGATCAATTAAAGAATAGGATCTTCATTTTATGAGAAGTTTCAAACGATATCGCTACGTTCTACCGCAATCTTAATTTACGTCGGATGAGTTTATCGTTTAGCCAGCGTTAAGCGCTAATAGTAGATTCTTCGTCCGATTCGAGTAATAATAATCCAGTTATACCCGACACAAAGTTCTGAAGGTTCTTGGAGAAGAAACGAGACTAGTCTGAAACCTCGATCTCGTCGTCCAAGTGGTCTATTAGCGACAAGCGTAAAAACGAGCTTCCAGCTTCCGAGTGTGTCGCTTTCCACGCGGGTACCGGTTTTTGCACCCTTTTTGCGGTTTCTCCTCCCTTCGTTTGGCCCGAAGACAGAGCATCGGGCTGCCTTTCAAACCGTAATACGCGTGACGCGCTTCTGGCACGCGTCGAAACCTGCACTTAACGAACCACTTGTGCCCCTAATATTACGTACCGGCCAAGCGGATATTTATCCCTGCGTACGTAAATAATAACGTCTTCGTGGCTCGTGCCACGACAGTGCCTCTGTTTTTCAACGAGCCACGTATTATTAAAACTCTTCGTACGAGAAGTCCCGCTCGGATTAAAATCACTCCGTGTCCCTTGGTGGTAATTCGATGCTAGAGCGCGCATCGAATCAAGCGTATCATCGTGAACGTAAGAGGTGACGGAAACTGAAGAACTGGAGCTTCTGTGACGCGAGATCGAGACAAGAGAAAAGGATCCTTTCCTTGGATCGAGCAGGTAAAATCGAAGGGAGGCAAGAACGAAGCGTGGAGGATGCGGGGGCAGCGTGTTTACGACAAAAGTCATCCAACCCAGGAGAGTATCGACCTCAACCTTCTGGCGTTCTCCACGCACGGTCGGACGTCCCTCTCCCTGGGCGCTCCAATTTCAAGGTCGCGACGCGTGGCAGGCCGAACCAAAATTTGCGCGAGATTCCCGGACTTCCGGCGTTGAAATCGGTCGCGTCGCCAACGATACGGGATCGGATAGGTGTTTCCAGGCGCACGATCGAGGCAGCGAGCAAGAAAAGGAGATACAGTCGAAGCTGAGTTACCGGGACGAGCGCGAAGCCGAAGAGAAACGCGAAAAGAAAAGATGAAGAAGAAGAAGAAGAAGAAGAGAAGGAGGAGGAATATCGAAGGAGAGGAAGTAGAGTAGAATGAGAAGGAGGAAGAGGAAGAAAGATGGGTAGAAAGAACGAACGAGAGACGCGCTCTCTCTGGCGTGGGGGTGCGCCCACGCCGGTGACGTCACCCGGCGAACGTTGGCAGTGTTACCGGCGATCAACGCGTTGGTGTTCGAGTCTCAACGAGGACAAGAAAGAGGGAAGAACCGAGGGGAGAAAGAGAGGCGTCGTAGCGCGCGCGTCGAGGAAGAGAATCGTTGCGCGAGAGGAGCATACGGTGCGAGAGACGAAGGTGTAGGAGGAAGGAAGAGAGGACAAGGGACAGATCAAAGGCAGAAGAAGAAAGGTTGAAGCACGCGAGGAGACGAGTCGAAGCGGGAGGATCGCGAGTGGAAGAAGAATGGACGAAGAGGAGAGAGATGGATCACGGCGTGCCGTCTCGACGAAGAGGGGCGGCGGCAAGGCGGGAGTAAGGGCGGGGGAAAGGAATGAATGGAAATCGCGGAGAGACACGCGGGAGAGACGGATGATTCCAAAGGAGCGGTGGAGACGGAGAGGGAAACGGTGCGCGTTGCCTTGTGCGGAGAAAGAGAGGAAAGAATCGTCTCGAAAGAGGAGAGGAACGAAGAAGAGCGTGGTGGCGGCGGGTAAGGATCAGGGCGTCTCGAGGAAGAACGAAGGAGGGGACGGTCGCGTATAGGTGAGCAACGTGAACAGTATCGGGAGTATGCACGGGGTGATGTCGACGACACGTGACGCCAGCGAATGTCGTCTCGCCGGTCGCGAGGATCGCCACCGCCGTCACCGCCACCGCCACCGTCACCGCCACCCGCAGCAACACCACCAGGAACACCAGCAGCCGCGGCAGCAGCCTCCTCGCGCGCTCTCTCCGCGCGCGCGAGCGCTCTCTCGAGGCGACCGACCACTTCCCGCGCGAGCCGCTCTTTATTAGTCTACCGCGGACCATCGCGAACCCCTTTGGTTGCCTCGCCGGCTCCAGTATCCACGACGAACCGTTTCCCGACGTTGTTTCTCAACGCCGTTTCGAACGCCGAAGGATCGTTCTACGAGAAAAGAAGAGAAACGAGTTGGGGGAAGTTTGCTGGTGATCCGGACGGGAAAACGCTGCAAGAGGAACAAAGACGCGAGAGCGGCGGTAGGACGGTCGTACGACAGGAAGGGAGAACCGATTCGGTGTGGAAAAAGAGGAGGAGAGGAGAACGAACAGAGCGAGAAAGAGCAGGATCCTCCAGTGATACGATACCGGGCACCACGCGCGCCGGTACGTCGTTTATCGGGCGCGAACTACCAGCGAACCTTCGACTTCCGACCGAAGCGCGCAATTTCGAACGCTTAATCGAGAAAGCCGCTGCTTTCCTCCATCGAGGGTTAGTTTCCGTTGGAATCGTACGAGGATATCGACTCTCCAGAGTTGGATACTGGATCGATTGGGTGGATCTTTGGATTTTCTACTACCATCGACGCTCAAGAAGTTCGCGTCCAATTCTCGGATAAAGTTTTCGGACAACGCGCAACGGCGACGCGAAAAGATTTCACCGACGCTTTCTTCTTCCTCTGGTTTGCTTCTCTCGGAGAAATTTGATCCACCGGTGCCGCGCTTTCTACCTGTTGTCCGAGCAGCCACAGAAAAAAGAAAAAAAGAAGAAGAAGCAGCATCTTTCAAGCATTTCGTTCGAACCCTACTCGTGAAAATTTCTCCTTATCGGCTGTCCTCGAGTGGGAACGAGAACATCTCGAACGGGTGCTGTCCATAGATCTGTCCTACGTTTCCGCGAGTGTCATAATCGCGTCGCAAAGAACTCATCGATCGCGACAGTGGTTCGTTGACGTTCTAGCGGCTACTTCCTACGACCAGTTGTCGCTGTTTCTCTCCGTTGATCGTCCGTCGCGAACACCGAGACCGGCCGGACGCGACGGTGACGCTCGCGTCGTCGGTGACGTCGTGACATGTGCGATAGTCTGGCCTCCTATTCGTTATCGTGCTCGCGCTCTTTGTCGTTCTTATCCTGCTCGTACTCGTCGTGGTTATCGTTGACGAGAGAAAAGGAGTCCTGGAAACCATCGGTGGTTGGCGAGCGCGAAAAAGGCAAGAGGAGCAAGAGCAAGTGCAAGAGCACGTGGACGACTGGCACCGCGACGAGGGCCGGCGGCGCGACAGGTTGAAAAGATGCTGGCACTGGCGATGCGCCGCGAACACACGACCGGGCGCAGCAATTACGAGCCCGCGAATCCGCTCGCGGGTTTCGACCACTTGCAGCATAACAGCGGCAACCCGTTCGCGGTGGTGCCCTCCTCGTCGGAGGGCCGGCTCCGCGAAACCGGCCCAGAGCCCGACGGCGAGTTACAGGAATTCGTAGACATCGCTCAGGTACAGCAGCTTCTGCAGCAGCAACAACAGCAGCAACAGCAACAGCAACAACAGCAACAGCAGCAGCATCACCACCACCATCATCAGCAACAGGTGGCGGCCGCCGCGGCTGCGTCTTGCATCTGGGGAGCGGTTTATCCGCCGCCACCGCCTGCACTCGGATACCATCATCACCACCATCACCATCACCATCCACCGCCACCACCTTCAGGTAACCTTATCGTTCGACGCTTCCCAGCGTCGACGCTTTTCGCGTGAAGGAATCTCACGGTTGACTCTCGCATGAACGGTTACGGGAGGTGTCTAACCGTCGATACGGCCGAGACCAGATCCCTGGTAATTTGTCGTCCCTGTCTCCTCGAAGCTGGTCCGCGATACGACTTCGATCCCCTTATCGGTTAGAGAGAATTTCTTTACGGACCAAACGCCAAGCGAAGATCTATACGCGTACGCTAGCGCGCCGAGAGAGCTTTTCTATGGATCGGATCGCATCGGTTGGCCGCCTCTCGGTGCACGGCAGCGCGCGGCTACCGGTATTGGCGCCGATCTAAACACTCGGTGATAATCGATCTTTACGAGCGGCACGTCGAAACCTGTATTTCAAGACTGGCTATTAAGTTTCTTGTCACCACTCGAACGTGGCTCGAGGGGTCTCCGGGAATATCGCGCTGGTGTCAACGTCGACGGTGTTGGCCGCGAAACGTCGAATCGCGAGCCCGGTTAAGATCCTGTCGCGATCAACTTTGCCTTCGCTTCAAAGGATAAACTGAATTTTGTTCAACACCTATCGCAAGTTTTTTATTCACCAGTTTCATTCTTGAACGCGAAAAATTTTACTCGTCTTATCGTCTTATCGCGGACCAATCGTTGAGATACCAATACTTTCTTTCAACTCGACGATAACACCTTCGAACCATTCCAGCGATTGACATTTCCAGCAGAGATTCCAGCACGAATCGATAGCTTTCCTGCTACTTTTTCCCCGTCTTTCAAAATAACTGCCTGCACGTTGTTTCGCTTCGCTTGTCAACGCGCAACGCTCTGCTATTCCTCGATCTTAGCTGGTGACGGGTGCCTTCGATTTAACGGACGCGCTTGTTCGGGAATAAACGAAAGAGAACGATGCGTTATCGAGGTCTAACAACGCGCGAATGCGAGCGAAAGATCGACGCGATCTTGCCGTCGGATCGCAGCTATGTATCGCTGGCCCGACCGTCGGTTCGCTGTAGATCCTCTATCGGGAAGCTTCCACTCGATAAAAATCGTCGAACGTTTTAAGCGCTGACACTACAATCAATGACCTCGTTGATTGTTATTTTATCGCGCAACTGGAACAGCGGTGGGTATTAAGATCTTTGCTGGGTGAACAGCGAACTGGTGGAGATAACATTAACGATAACGTTAACCGGTGATTAATTACCCGATTAACCCTTCGGACGTAGCGTTCTATTGTTTGCAAAGTGCGAATATACGTGTTCCAACTTTACTAGTCGTCGACGAGTAAGCTGTGCACTGTGTAACGAACAAACGCGTTTAATGTTCGTCGTTCTATCTTTTTCATCGTTGAACGCGTACAGATTATCGTTCTCGAAAGGACAGTAGATTAATACGGCAATGTTCGAGGTGGTTGGTTTAAATAAAGAGCTTGCGACTCCAAAGGAGATTATCGATACTCGAAGGCTCGGTGCACGGTGGTCAAATGGGAAATTTTCTTTTATAAATGGTCGCGTAGGTCAGTCGAGCGTCGGAGCGAAGTACGCGTGCACGCGTTAGGGATCGATGCGAAAGATACGAGAAAAGAGGTCAGACAACGCGGTCTTGGATCTTCCAACGCGCCATAATGTCGTTAAGGATCCCGACCGTGACGATTAATGAAAGAGGCTCGATCATCAGTGGCGTAAAAAGCCGGGGAAACGAGCTCGGGCGTGAGCGCCACCGTTGGAAGACAATAGCGAGAGATGGTGACTAGGGGGGGAAGGGAAAGAGACTGGGAGTCGTGATTTGCCTTTCAATTTAAACACGAAATAAATCCCTCGAGCTCTTCTTCGATTGCTCGAGCTTTTGTCCCTTGCCTTTGAAACTTCTTCGATTCACCTTGGTCTTTTATAATTTACACCTTCTTAATCGTTTCGAGAGAGATTGGAAAAAATAGGGGCGAACGTGGTGTCCTTTAGCAGCAATTTCGGATACTCGAGTATAGTTTATGCGTGGTTAGTGGGTTCGGTAAACCGAAGGGTCGACGCCGTTGGCCTGAATTCGTACGAAAAAAAAAGATTAGAAGCCCGAACGATCCCCCTCGGAGAGGAAACGATTAGAGGAATGGTGGATCATTATTGTCGGACCACGCCTAACCCATCTTTCGTACGTAAATGGAATTATTCGTTTATACATGGAGCTTTTGATACGACACACGTGAGAATCTTTATAGGAGATTAATCCAGGCTTTAAACTGGTCGAAGATCCCTTAAATTCTTCCACAAAACTTGTCACCTCGACCGTGATCAGAGAATTCTTCGCGTTACTTGTTTCGTTGACTAAATTTTAGGATTCGAAGAAACTGGATTGGAAGCTTCGGGATGGTTCGTTTGAAAAATTTCGCGTTTCTCGATGTTTGGATTCTCGTTTAACCCCTCAATTATACATCCAACCTACCGAAAGAAATAGATGTACGAGAATGCTCCTGTAAAAATTAAACAACCCCGAAATTTTTGATTCGTCGAATTGTCTTCGTCGTCTTCTTCGAGGCTTAGAACCTTGGGTATAAAATTCATGGATGCGATCCATTCGTAGCGCATAAACGAGTAATCGGAAATTGAAAAAAATAAACACCTACATACATAATATAAATGTAAGCAGAACAATACAAAGCCTTCGTAACCAAGTTAGCGCATTCTCTTTCTCAGGATAAATTCCTGGAGTTTTCGAATGCTTGGTTGCGATTTCATCGTGCCATTCACAATTTCCCAGCGAGTTTACAGGTAGCCAATGAGATACGAGGATTTTTTCCCTCTTGCAGAGGGGCAAGACGAGCGGGCAGCAGCTTTCATAGATCATTGTTTAAAGTGTCGTGGCTTTGTATGGTAACGCGGAGTAAATCGTACGTACACTCCTGACATTTCGTTATTATTGTACGACCCGTAAGACAGGAAATCGTACATCATGCACGAACCTACGGTGGGCGGGTAAAAGGGAACGAGTCACCTTCTTCTCTCGGGCGTTCGGCTCATTGGCGTTCCGCGCGATGTTAAGTGTTTATACGCCCTCTGTATTTCCCTCTTCGGCTCTTTCCTTCGTCTGGAAACTGTAAATTTTCTGACCGAGCAACATTTTTCGTTGGTTCCTTCGTCCCCATTGAAAACGTTCGGTTTTAACGTTAGAACCAAATTTATACAAGTGACAGATTTTACAAGATATCGTCTCTCGAAGCGACAGTACCTCGCCTCCCACGGCCCGTTTCACTCATCTGGTCATCAGCACGCGCAAAATCGCCAACCGTCTGTCAAGCTGCATTCCACTTTCCGTCTGTGACCCATATCTGCGAACGACAATGAACTCTCAAGAAGTAGAATCTAGATTTTCTCGTTGTCGAGTGAAAAAACAGATCGTTTAATGGTTAAACCAGATCGGTGTACTCTTATTAGACGGCGTTAACGCGTTCGAGTAAGTTCGTCGATCTTGGCCCGAGGCTCGTCGTGTCTGCCAAATTTCCCGGGACCCTAGTTCTCTCTCGGCACCGATTTTATGTAATGCCTCACGATTTTCATGCTCTCCGCCTACGTTCCCGTAATATCGCGCACGATCGTCAGAAATATACGTTTCAAGATTCGACGTTGATTTGACTCCAGGAGTTTACGCAACCGAAGGTCCACGCGCGTTCACCGACTCGATTCGATTCTATTCGAAAAAAAAGCATGGCCGGTTTGACGATTTTGCCAACTATTACTACGCTATTACGCAATCGAGAGAAATGAATATGCAAACTCGTCAATTTGGAGTTGAAGTATCGATTATGACGGTCCATTGATTCAGAGGGTGTTTACTATAAGTGACGACAACGTGGAATTGATTCGATAAGGGAGTTATCTCGTACAACAACGTCACTGATGACGACAACGATTAAAAGTAGAATTGTATTACGAGACCGTAAAAGTTCTGTTATCGAACCTACGTACGCGCGATTCTGTTACTATTTTTCTTTTCTTTTTTCTTTTATCGCGTGTTAAAGTTATTAAACTTATTTCAGGTGAGGTGTTTATATTTACCAGCCTGAATCAGTGTGCAAGAATTCAGGCCAAAAGTCTTTGAATTAGGCGTTTAACTTTGAAATAGTTTTCAATTTCCTTCTCTTTATGCAGTGTCGTGTAATTCTATTTTTAGTATTTACAATGTGCCAAAGATATTATAGGGAAATGTTCACTGTTCCAAAGCTACGCTTGCAGTAGTAACGAAGCGCACAATAATCGAAAATATGCGCGATTTTGGTCGACGAATTCACCGGGGGGTGCAACTCGTGCTTATAAACACCTATTCGTCATACTTGGCCCGCGATCCAACGATGAAGCCAGTTGCACACCACTGCCAAAAATCATTGTTTTCGTCATCGGTGATGCATACGTCACGAAGTTGGACCGTATCGTTCACGCGCGTCATCGAATCGTCTGAATCACTGCACCAGAATAAACGATGATCTCTTTTCCGGTTGGATCGAGCGAATTTCTCGGTTCGATCTTCGTTTCTCAGGAGTAGAAACAATTGGTGTAAATAGTATTGGATGCCATTCGGCTGAAACAGTTCTGTACATCGTAGCGCGATAAGAATTTCACGAATCTGACCCGTGATATTTTAGCGCTCCAACTTTCTCGCTGAAAATGCAAATTTCACGCGCCTGGAAGAGTTTCGGAAGAGATTCGAGGTATTCTACACAAATTAGTATCGCTTCGATAAATGACTATATTAAAAAAAAAAAAAAAAAAAAAAAAAAAAAAAAAAAAATATTTGGAGAATATAAAAAAAAAAAATATAAAAAAAAAAAAAAAAAAAAAAAAATATTTGGAGAATATAAAAAAAAAAAATATAAAAAAAAAAAAAAAAAAAAAAAAATATTTGGAGAATATAAAAAAAAAAAATATAAAAAAAAAAAAAAAAAAAAAAAAATATTTGGAGAATATAAAAAAAAAAAATATAAAAAAAAAAAAAAAAAAAAAAAAATATTTGGAGAATATAAAAAAAAAAAATATAAAAAAAAAAAAAAAAAAAAAAAAAAAAAAAAAGTTTTCGAGGATATTAGAAATTAAGCTATTAACCGCAGCGTACTTCGTCGAATTGATGAACATTGAATGAAAAAACAACCTTTCAATTATGGCAATGATAGTTTTTTCCTCTTCGTTCGGGTCACAAGAGCAATAAAACGCGAAAGGTGTCTATGATCGTAAACGCTATTCGTCGTCCACTGATTCGACGCGGATACCGTAGAGATTGACTACCGTTTTTCAACCCTCGATCAAACTTTATCTCCGTGACACTTTAAAACGGTAATAATAAAGATTGAATATCATCGTACGAGAAATAGAAATGAAAATAAGGAACGTTAATAATCTCAATTGAAACGGCGAAACACGAGATTCTCCACGCATAAACTCCGGGAGAAGGTTGGTCGCTGGTAAATGCGATTCGTCACTCTCGTCTACCGTCGAAGTCGTCGCTCGACGCTCGTCGCTCGTTACCGGATGCCTTAATAAACAATGCTAACGATTTCCCGCTGAATTACACGCCGTAGCCCTGTAGTCGCGAACGGTGCACGAATTTTAAACAATTTAAAACACCAATCTCATAATTTTTTCGAAAATTGACGCGATCGTAAGAAAACGATCCTTCGTCTGTCGTTCCACCGATAATTCTTCGAAAGAAATAAAATTAGTTTATGGAATGGAATCGATCGTTGTACGCGACACAGGACGTTAGCGCTATCACTCGCGTCAGCGTCGAGCGTCGCGACGCGCGTCGTTCCGACGATGAACCGTGAAAGTCGATCCGGTTGCGCGTGCAACGTAACGACCCGTGGGTATTCGAGCGGGGTCGCATTTATTCCCAGTCCCATCGTAGGTAAACCAATTTCCACGAACGTCAACTCCCGACAGGCGTTACTCATTTTTACTTAGCAACTTTTCACGAGCAAGTCGCACGAAACGTTCAACGAACAACAGGGCACGTCGTGCGCGGCTTAATTAGAACGCTCGCTGTATCGTTTCATCGTTCCTACGACGTTACTGTACGATTTCACCGATGAATCGTAGTCGATGAAATTTTTATCGACTACCCTATCGCGTTTAACGCGCGCACAATTAAATCAGCAACGCACCATAAAAATAATCGAATCGCAGTCACTGGGTACCGGTTAAAATCGCCACGAGGCAAGATTCTGTTTATTCTTTCTTTTTTTCTTGGTCCCTCTGTCCCCGTTGAGCGCACTTAACTTTCGATAATAACGGTAGTAAGGCGGGATGATCGACAGGGAGCCGTTGGATTACATAAATCAACCTGTGTACACTGCGCGAGCCGCGTGTTTGCGCTTACTTCATCGCGTCGCTCGTACATATTTCTTCGCTCGCCACGCGAAAATCTTCGCTCGTTCACCGGCGTGTCGTCGGTCAATGACACGGACGAGTGCTCGGGAACGGCGTATCGGACACGTTCGCGAATCCGTGAAAACGTTTCGCACGGGATAGAAGCGATCTTGGCAAAACCTCGATTGGGAACAGTCTGGCAAAACGTTTGGATCGATGCTCGCGGGATCGATCGTCGATCCATGTGATTTTATACGAAACACATTGTTATGCAAAGCAGAGAACGATCGCTGGGAATGATTCCGACCTGATCCCTTCTCAAATCCCTCGCGCCAATGCATTCTTCGGTAAGGAAAGAAATAATTCCGAGCGTTCCTAGTTTTCCAGCGATCTCGTCGTGTTATCAGCGTAGGTAGAAAAAGAATTACGGCGTTACCATCAGATTTGTGTATCGTAAAGCTTATTTTTTACGTTAAATTTATTCTTATGAAATTTTAAACGGCAAACGATAGGATAAAATATTTTTTAACTCGTATTTCTAAGGAATCCCTGGAAAGTATCGAATCGAGCGTTCAGTCGTAGGTATCTAAGAGAGGTGGAGAGGGTAAAAAGGCGCGTAACGCGAAGAGCAAAAATAAGCATGCACAATGTAGGTCCGACGTTATCGTCTATGAATGGTTTATAGAGGCGCGAGTTGGTTCTACGTCAGCATCGACCGATAAGAGTGCAACGCGTTACACACATCGTCGTTGACGTCCAAGTGCACGGGCGAGACGTGCCCACGCCGGGGAAAAAGGAGAAAGGGATGAATCGATAGCGGGGACAGAAATAGACACGCTGTTCCGCGATGGTATCCGGATGCACCCCATCGATCCGGATCGGTGGCAGCTCGAACCTTCGCGATTCTACGCTAAATTGACGTAGTTTCACGCAGCTTCGGGAATAGGTGGTCGCAACGACGCGGAAAAATTTAAGATAGTTTTTTAAGTAACAGTAATGGTAACAATATTATGGAAATACTCGATTTTAATCACTTTTTCTTCCGAAATCAAGATTATTTCGATTTAATTTTCGTTACTCTCGTTTACTGGTACCTGTATAAAAATAGATCGAACAGTTTTGAAACTTAAAAAGTTCCAAAGGAATAGGAGCAGCAGGAGTATCGAGAGTCTACACTACTGGATGCGTGTAACGTGTTCGCGCGGTTAGGAATCAATAGGAACTGGATGAAAATAGTTCCAAGAGTGACGTCCACAAGTTGAATTTCACATCGTGCTGACGAACCGTGCACGAAACAACGAGCTTACCAAGATAGTCGTTCGTGTACTCGTACCTTGTGCGCGATGCAAAGCTGGATTTTATCAACGCTTTCGAAAGCCATCGGTAGCCGGTTGTTTTCCGTTCGCTCGTTTGCCGGCAAATTGAAAAAAGGACAAAGGAACTCGTTAGGACGGAGATCAGAAATAATCTGGAGTACGCCACGTGTCGGTGTGGATCGTTAGTCGAATTCCTTGGGTGAGTGGAACGTGGCGATCGTTTTCAGTGTCTCGACACCTTTTCACCGTGTCTCTGTGAAAACGGAGCTTCTCTCTGTCCAACGAAGCCGACAGTTTCTCATTACCAGCATAGAAACAGGCGTCACGAATTGTAGTCGCGATGTCTAGAGTTCGATTTTTCACGGCGGATCTATTCGTGGCAAAAAGAGGCCGCAATGTCGAGGTAAACGACGCGTTTTCCTCTTTTATTTCATTGCCGTTTGTTAGGGAGAAACAGATCGGATCACGTGGCGCTGCGAGGGAAACAGGCAACGAGAAAGAGCGAGAGAGATCGATAGGACACGGATCAGAAATAGTCTCGGTACGATTGTGTGTGCAGTTGGATCGTCAGTCGAATTCCACCGACGGTACGTGCCTCGTCGATTGATGCTGTGTCTTCGAAAACGCGAGCCCGAGCGGCTATTTAAACGCGGATCCGACGATTCCCGTGTCGAGTTTGGGTGAACTTGTGCCTCCATGGGAGTTCTCGACGCTCGAACAAATGGGGTGAATCGTAGAGACTTGTGCCGCGAGCCTCGATCAGTTCCATCGACGTTCCGAGACGATTGATCTTCAGGTAACGTTCGACGTTCCTCGTCGATTCTCTATCGAGCATAAAACACCAATATTTAATCGTTCATTCGTGTGGAATTTCGGTGATCCCTGGGAGAATTCGTGATTTGTTAACTGTTTAAGTTTGCAGTGGTTTGTTGAACAATAGAGATTCATTGGCTACACCGAACACATCTTTGTTGTGGATACAAGTAAGCTTGAGTAAATATAGGATTTTTATTCTTAGATCGTAGCGTTTTAAAACGGCGATACTTTAACTCGATCACTGAAATATCAAGAGCGGTTATTTTGAAAAGCCTCCAGGCACAGGTATTTCGTGTTGCACCCTTTTGTTTCAGCCGGCTCGCGCCGGCCCTATTCTCCCTCCAATTCTCGTTCCACGCAACTCCACTATTTTAAACGGCTTATTTTTAAACCGTATTTTACATAAAGTATTTTCATCCAGCGTATCCTAGAGCGATTGTATTTTTAGCGAGTCCAGTTCTTCTCCCCTTTTTTTTTAACTCGACGTTGACGTTATCAGAAGTTTATTAATACGTGATCGTTCTCAGCTTCGACTCGTTTCGCGCGCCAACCCGATGTTCTCCGCTTTGTCGCGATTATTTATTAATAGTGGAGACGAACGAAAAAAAAGAGAAGAAAAAAAATAACTAATGATCGCGTAAGGTTTGCACTTTGCACGTGTACCTTCGATCGAAGCCGCATCGGTGACACCGAAGGTACCAACGTACCTGCTCCTTCGATCGAATAAAGCGTGCCAAAATTTAAACGTTCTACGAAATAATTCACGTATCTGTGCAATCGGAAAGGACTAAGAAACTAGAATCCGTGATAACAAACGCGTCGATTTTCCGTGGTGGTTGTTTCAACCGCGCGTCCCTCTCGTCCTGGGCAGCTCATTGTAACGAGATTACGCGTTAAAAAGGTCGAGAAACGAGGAAGTATGATGTAAATTACGGCTCTGGAAACTCACGGTTCTCCACTCGATAGTAAATTCACCTCTACGCCTCCGCGACAGTAAATTTACAGGCTCCTTGGAAACATCAAGTGTCGCCGTTTTAAGAACGCGCCCCCCACACTCCGTATCCGTACCCTTACACGCTAATATCGCACGTAAATACATATTAAACGTATCTGTTGAAGTCTCCGTCGTTATTAACGTTCCTTTCCTGTTGGACAATTATGTTAATTGCAGAGATTTTCTCGTTGTTTCTACACGACTGAACGACCAGCCGCGCCTCGCGTCCGCGAGCCGTACGCTGATTTTCCACCTCGAAAAGAACAGTCGGACAACTTTGAGCCGCGCTTCTCTCTCGCGGACAACGCTGACCTATTTCCTCTAAATAGACGCGGCCGCAAACCGAACGCGCGCTTCCTCGCGTGCTCTCTCGAGCCCGTACAGGGATAAAAAGGTTGTCGATTTCTCGACGACGTTGACGTGTCCAGGTTCTTCTTTGTCTTTCTCTCCCTCTCTTCCCCCCCCCCTCTCTCTCTCTCTCCGATCGCGTGCAGCCCACGTAATTTCCTTAATGGATCGACGATTAAGACGAAAATCTTGATCCTTGCCGAAGCAACCACAGAGCGATGCTGATGAATAACGGAGGCAGCCAGCCGCGGGCAACGATTTTACGAGGGCCCTTGAATCGCCTGTGTTTTGTTTGATCGTCCAAAGTACTTCGTTCCTTATTCTTCTTCGTCTTGTTCTTCTTGTTCTTCTTTTTCTTCCTTTCCTTCTTCTTTTCTTTGGGATCGCAACCTTGCAACCGGTGTTACGTCATTGAATCGACCAAAAAATTAAACAAGTTTTTGGAAATCGATCAATATTTCTTCCTCTCGTCGCGAATAGTTTAGTTTCCTCCTCTCAACAAGAGTTGATTTTACTCTTCCATCTCGTCGAAGATGAAGTCATCGTTATTGCTATCAAAGGACAACGGAGTTTCGATGGTGTTAGAACGTATCGATCGATCCAGCTAAAAAACAAATCTACGCGGTCGTTCCTACAAATGGAAGTAACAGAAAGATGGTCGAAGGAAAAGAACAATCAAGACGATCGATGCAATAACGTCGCAATAAGGAGGCGAGTGCGCAACGTTCCGGAAGCGAGCGCGAGACGAACGCAGCAGAATCCTGAGCAAATGCTCAGCTCGACCGGAAACGATCGTTAATCGACGATCACCACGGCATCGTACCGAGCAAAAACGTGCGAAAGACTCGCGCGACTCATCGTGACTCACCTCCAGATCGAGTAATGCCGACAGTCGGAGCAGGAGCGGACTTAAAAGGACCTTCCTCGCCATAACCATTAACGCTCCTATCGATCGCTCAACTTAACTAGAGTTAAGTCCAGTATTCTCCTCGCTGGCACGCGAATCGTTAAAGCTTCGACTCGTTATCCTCGAAGATTCAGAATCTTTCGCGTAAGCAATTTTATCCAGCGATACTATTGCACAAGAGCGTGCAGACATAATTCTTAACGAAGACTTAACAGACGCAGCAAGTACCGTTCACACTTTCGGTGAGAAATCGATTCGACGCGTAACGATCCTCGCCGATCGAAGCTGCTTTACCAACAGACCGTGGCTCGTTTCATTCGGATCGCGATTAATGCGCCCCTGAAACCGTGATCGTGCGTACACGTACACGCGATGTATCGCGTACGTGCATCACGCACGATGGGCTACGAACGAAAACACGCTCGTCCCTAATTGCGTTCGGATATGGGTTACAGACACAAGCTACGACTTCTTATTCTCCATCCTGGCGATTACGCGCGCTGAACGGGCATTGAGTAATCAATACGAGCGTCTCGAATCCGCCACGAGAGGAAAAGTTCCTCGAGGCCTCGTTAACACCGAGATAAAGTCTCTCTTGCACTCTAATTTAGCAAAGATCCTTCGTTGAAACGGTCGTGACCCCGAACTGGATCGCTCTAAACGGAGAACGACTCTGACAGGGGATAATTGATTTTCTCGAAGCGTCCCCTTTGACGCGACGATTTTTCCACGATGATCGCGTTCCCAGAAGAGTTACGTTCTTGTTTAACGAGCACCGACTGCCGACTAACTCGGTTCGATCACTGGCGTGCTTTATCGTATCGGAAAAATTATTTCAAAGGGAGAGTCACCTGGATCCGTTGAAACATTTACGATGTTTGTCTTCTTCTTCTTCTCCTTCTTCTCTCTGTCTTCGATGATGGAATTTATACCGATCCCTACCAAAAACGAAGCACATCGATTCATAAAGCGAACCGAGTCGTGCGTGTATTAACCATTGCGAAACCGGTACTTATTCATTGCTCGAAATACCTAGCTTGGAGCTGTCATAATGGCTAACAAGTTATAAGCGATTCCCGTTCAATGCTCGACGGTTCCGTGACCGCCTGAAGTCTGTTTCGTTCTCCTCGGTTCATCGACAGAAATCCAACAAGTTTCCATAATCATTGCCCAAGAGGAAACCTAGTAATTTCTGATAGAAATTGTATAAATTCACAGTGATGCCATGGTATCGGATTTTCCACGATTTTCCGCGATCATACGCAAAATGTATGCGCAACGGCGCAAGTTCGATATCCCCGCAACAGAGACTTTCAACTTTGAACGGTCAACATCGACAAGCGTTGATTTTGCTTTTTATCAACTACGAATCAGCGAGGAAGACGCGTGCTCGTCGCGTTGTCACGTTTCTACCAGCCGGTTCGATACGCTTCGGTCGCGCAAGTGAAACAATCAGCTCGCAATCGTGTATCGTTGCACATCGGTGTAAAGGATCGAACAGGGTGCCAAAAATTGTCCACATCGGTTGACTGACTCATCGTGACCGTGTACGATACTCTTCGACGCTTGACGTGCTAGTCATCCCGGGTATTTGGGGATGCTGGGTGGCTCAGGTGGTTGCGTGGCGGCCCGAAATAGAGACGGTCGCCCGCGCAAAATCGCGTCGAGTCGCGCCGCGAATAGTGCGCGCCCACCGCCTTCCCAAGAGTCGCTGGTAATTTTAGAACGTTTTGTTTTCGTGCCAGAATGCCGCGGCAACCGGCTCGCTGCACGCACACGCGACCGCGTGCTGCTTCTGCTTGTTCTCCTCTTGCTCGTCACGCGCGTAGCCGATCGCGCGCGATTACATTCTGCTCCCTCGCTGCGAACGTGCGCGAAACGCCGAGATCGATGCACGCGCGACACCCACGCTGAGGAAACGCGTTCAGTTTGTCTGCGGAACTGGAAGATCGTAGTTTTTTGTCGCGTGTGATCGAACGCGTACGTTCCTGTGATCTCGATACTCGAAGAGAAAGGAGATTCGTGACGAAAGTGTGAAGAGTGTATTTCCTGGATATCTGCCTTGAAATTTCTGCATATCCTGATTCCTACTGGCTAACACGTGTATTCGTTTGAAACGGCTCCAATTTCTGTTGAGTTGGATAAGCAACTTGGCTTTCGAGGTAGTCGAAAATTTCGAGGGAAACATATCGGTGCACCTACAGAAGGCGATCGCGAATCATTCGTGTGTCGCTAACGTAACGGCTAAATGCGCTCGAGTCGCTCGAGCTGCATTTTGATAAAGTTATATATGGCACTGACTCATTATAATATTGCGCAACCTGTCTCCGCGACTATTTAGCCATCGATTTGGAACGCGGAGTTTTCAGAAAAAGTATCGCGATAATGTCAACCGAGTCGTTCCGCTGTAATAAAATTGCAGCTCGATAAATTGTAGGAAAAACTTCACGAGGTTTAAATATTTTTATCAAAAATCGAAACGGTCCGTTTTTCGTTAAATTTCCTCAATCGCATCAGCTTCGTCGCGTCCATCGAGAGAGTGAACGCGCGTTGACCGATAAATGCTCTTCCGTCGTATCAAATCGCTTCCGTTTTCGCGTCACAATTGCCACGCGCGCGTGCTGCGAGTCAGCTCGTAAAACGAACCAAGGATTAAAACAGGAAAGACAGAGCGCGTGGAACGAAGGGAAGAGGAAAGGCGCAAAGGAACGCGAACCCGCTGCGTCGAAGAGAAATCGAAAAGGGAGAGGAGGAAAGGAAACGCGAGGGAAGGAGCAAGGAATGAAGTTGAAACACTGGAGTGATAGCCAAATCGAGAAACACGGACACGCTCGTTTTACACCGATCTCTTGCCTCCTACGGCGTGTGTCTTTTAGTACCCGGGGATTGACAGTGGTAAATCCAACGGCCTTTTTTAGTCACCGTATTTTGTTGGACTCTCCGATCGTTGGAACGTAAGCTCTTCGAACAGGCAATTTGGTTTAACTTTGAGTTGCTCGAATCGTTAAAGAAAAATTAAGAAGAAAAAAGGATGAAAGAGGGGAAAGAAAAGTGAAAAAAGGAAGAGAGGAAAAGAAAAAACGTGAAAGAGAGAGGAACCAACGGAGGCGGGCAAGTGGAAAAGAAAAAGAGACGGAGAATGGTCGCGTGGCCGTGCGTGGCCCCAAATAGGGCATCAGGTGGTTGCACGACGCCCGCGAGAAAAAGATCGTATGCGCGTGCGCAGAGGCGCGTGTGCCTCTCGTAACCAGGCGCACAGACGCATGTACGCTCGTATACCAGAACGGCACGCGCGCGTTCTTACAGGTGGTGGCAATCGGTGCACAGGAAATTACTTCTTTGCCGTGGCAAACCCGGCCCGGAACTTTGCGAACCGCCGTTCACCCGGATTATTTGCCGGAGCAATCGAACACAGCTTTCAAACAGATTCAACACGTGCTCGTCCGTGCATCGAGAATAATCCCCCTCACCTGTTGCGCGTCAGTTTTCGAGCCGCTTCCTCCTCTCTGCTTCGATTCTAACAGTGACGGAACGTCATTTCGCGAAGATTTTTTCCAAAAGAATAATCGTAAGTCCGGTGTGCTATATTTATTGCCAAGAGTTTAGTCCAACTATCGTTGGAGTGCCACTTGGTTTATCGAAGTTAAAGATGAGTAGTTACGTTCAGTCATATGTCGGACAACCGTAAGAATAGCACTTTTCATGACGATTAATTCTAACCTATGGGTAGAAATCTATAAGAGACAATACTCATCGAAGCAGAGAATAATATTCGGAAAGACTCAACGGAAAGCTTCATCCCCTAGCGGACGCGCTTCGATCGATAAACGTTTCACGAGAATGGACACCGGTGGTTGCCGCAAGCTCTCGAACGTTAAACCGACGCCTGTCACTGCGAGAGAAGCGTCGATACGCCGGCGCCGTTCGCGTCAGCAGTCGCACGAGCTTACGGGGACGGAAGAACAAGGGGTGGCGGACGTACGCCGCATTCGTTAAACTGTACGGTACGGATCAAAATATTCGAGGACAAAAAGCTATCCAAGAAACTTTCCTTCCTCTCGACGTCCCTGTTTTAATCTTGCCCGATCTCAAGGAAAAGAAAATAGTTTACAAATCCGAAGAGGCAACAGTGTGAACAGCTTCTTGAAACTTGCCGCGTCTCTCTTCACCTCCTTTCCGTTTTCTTTACACAATTTCTTTCCTCTAAATTTTCGAGCGCGTTTTCGAACGCTGTTCGTCGCGAGGGAGAGCAGACGCTCTTGCGGCGCGCCTACGTCACACCGGTCTACGTCACTGGAGAACCGAGCAACGCCGTGGAGGGGGAACGCTCGACAGCGGGTGGTTTGGAGGGGAGTTAGGGGAAGGTAGGAGCGCGCGAAGGGTGGCATGGTGGGAGCAAAGATGCCTGCGAACAGTGGCTCGCAGTGACGACGTGCTGACCGCATGGTGGGAGTAGTGGCGCGTGTGTACGTAGACACACACGCTCGCGACTATATACGCGGCGTATACACAGTCGCGCGTTGATAGGGGACCGCAGAGCGGGGATTGGCTGGCAGTCGACTCGCCGCTTCCAAATATGGGACAGTCTCCGCGGTCCATTCATAAAACTACGGGGCGCGCCGTCGCTCGGCTCAGTTCGTGCGCGACCCCCACGCATCGCGCTTCCTCCGACAATTCCATCGCGCGATCTGCTGCCTCCGACACGCACACCTAACCGCGAAGAGGTACTACATACCTACCGAGACACACGACAAACCCGACGGAGCAGATAGAAAGAGAAAAAGAAAGAGTGAGAGAGGGAGGGAGCAAAAGAAAGAGAGAAGACGGCGAAGAGAAAGAAAGAGACGAAGGACGCACGGAACGACAAATAGGCGCGCGATCGCGCGCGCCTACACCTACGCGACGACGCTCGCGCGCGAGATCATCGTCACGGACAGGATTGGCGAGTGAAAAAAGCAGCATCCCGATATCGTTTCGAACGTGTTGAGCTCGGAGAGCCGGCTGTCCTCGAACCACTGTCAAAACCGCTTCGAAGGACGGTGATCTACACACCAGTTTTGGAAGAAGAGTCGCGGTTTCCGCGTTTCATCCCTTCGCGCCGACTCGAGCCGACTCGAGCCGTGAATCCGCATAGTCGCGCATCCTCGTTCGTTGGTCCGTGGCGCGCTGACGAGCTCGAGGGAAACGAACCGGCAGTCCTTGTTATCGGACCGGCCGGCGGCCGTTCTTGTCTCGGGACGAGGATCGGTCGCGATCCGGTGAGATTGGATTTTCCGAGAGAGTCCGTGCGTACAGTTGGGTGGTGGTGGTGGTAGTGGTTTGTGGTTGGTGGTGGTTGTGCGCGCGGTGGTGGTGCATATCCAGCCGCCGCGGCGACAGATCGCAGGCGCGCGCGCTCGCTCGCTCTCGAAAGAGAGAGGGATCTCGAACGGAGAAGAGAGAGGGAAAGAAAAGGAAGGACAGAGAGGCGAGCGATCGAGACACGGTTTTTGCCGCCCGGCGTCCGCTCCCTCGTGTGTATACCTCGCTGAGAAAGAGAGACTCGGCGCGTGCCGCGCGACGAATAAAAAAGGGGGAGCGCGTGCTACGTCCGCTTGACTACTAACCCAGTGACTGGAGCGATACAGAGGGAAAGAGAGACAGATACCTACGACCGATCTCAACGGACTTGACGTTTCGATCTCGTACTCGTGTGCAAACGAAATTTCTCTCGCGATTCACGCGACGTCGCGTTCTCCATCCGGCAACGTAGGTGTCGTTGCACAGAGAACGAAGGGAAACGATTAAGACGAAGACTGAAAAGACGGATAAAGGCTAACTCGCGTAAAGCTTGTGTATCTTACCGGTGGGAGAGAGAAAGAGGCTTAACT
Source organism: Ctenoplectra terminalis (assembly GCA_019453375.1). Lineage (NCBI taxonomy): Eukaryota > Metazoa > Arthropoda > Insecta > Hymenoptera > Apidae > Ctenoplectra > Ctenoplectra terminalis. Next base: position 651,463 of record SMSQ01026166.1, on the reverse strand, counting down.
GTGTCGGGGAGACCGAGGAAGGACGACATTTTAACCATAATTATAGCATTGAACGATACAACTTCAGGCGAGGACGCGCAGTGTGGTACCGAGGAGGTTGTCACCGCTAGCCAGGGAGGCGACCAACTCCAGAGGATGACGATGGACGGAATGGAAGTGGTGGGCTCGCAACCCCACGCGGCCACCAGCCCGTTTTTACTCTCGCCGCCACCCCTCGGTCATCACCATCATCATCATCATCATCATCCCCATGCCACCTTCAATCTACAGACGGTGCAGCTAAGTTTTGACGCGTGTCTACCGTACAACACGGCGACATCCTCGAATTCTATCGTATGCGGCGTTGGCGGCACGTCAACACCGGCCGCTACCACTTGCGCCTCGTCCGTGAGTTGCAACAAGACGATACCCACCCTGTCGCTGATCACTTGCGAACCCTTGCAAGCCCAGCATCAAAACAATACCGATTCCTCGGATCATCATGCTCGACAGCATCACCATCATCATCACCATCAACGGCTCGACGATCATCAGCATCATCGACACGTGGATGCTTCGTCGCCGTCGAGCGACTCCACTGACGGGAAGCGGCGTTTGCAGCCCGTCAACGAGGAGAAGGGTTGCTCTGGAGAGTGCAGAGACGATCTTCAGGAGCCTGTCGAGAAGGATAAACCAGGTGACCTAAACACGCCGGTTACCACCAGCAGCGATTTACCGTCCTTCTTCGGCCCCTCCGCGCTCGTCGAGCCACCTCCTATTTCAGGTACCTACAATCAACAGTCCTTTAAAAGATTGCTCTTCGATCAGGCAATGATAACGTTTTCTGTGTCTCCTCTACGTATAATCGTGTCGTAGAATTTCTTTCGAACCATAAATCTTGCGTACAATATCCTTTGCGTACGAGCCTCGAAAATCGTGTTCCACGATATTCCAACAGCAGTTGGAACGCATCTGTCGCGAGACGCGTGAAAATAAATGCTTGCCGAGCGACGCGCACGGAAGCAGTATCGGCTGTGTTTCGAACTCCATCGACCTTGCACTTGCTGCGTTTCACGAACGTCCCAACTTTCGCTTTCTGCATATCTGCCAACTCCTGCTGCTGCTGCTACCCTCGTGGCTGCGTCGCGCACCCCTTCGAAAATCCGACTTTCCCGCAACCGATTCCGAAAGCGATCGCGAACTATTTCATTGCCGCGGCCAAGTGGACGAGATGCCGGTGTGACGTATATCGGTTTGGCTCTCGCGAAAACGGCTAATATCGAACCTACCGGCCTGTCGCGGATCAATACTCAACGACCCCGACATTCAGAAACCCTCCTCCCGTCTCTCTGCATCACCACGACCTCCGCCTCCACCTCTACCACCCACCACCCCTTACCGGTTCATTCATGCTTCCTACAACCCCCACCCTCGTTCGTTCGGACCGATACAACCACCCTCCGTCACGCCGGTACTCGTCTCTTCCGCGACTTTCTCGCGAACTCAACCAACAGACACGTTTCGCTTTATCGTTCGTATCGTACATCTTCGTCCCCTTTTTATTCTCGTTTCCTTCCGTTATCATGGGAAGTCGTTTGCAACCGATAGTCTTTTTCGAAGTATTCTTCGCGCGGTTTCGTTCGTAGAAACCGATATCGTACGTACACCAGACGTACCAGCGCGTTCACCGGGGCATCCTACGATTCGCCGATACCTAATTCGATCACTGCTCGTATTAATCGGTAGAATACCGGATGACTGCGCGTTTCTCTCCCTTCTGGAAGTCCACGGATTTGTTTTTCGGTAGGAAGCAACGATTGTGTACGTAGGAAGGAAGTAACGAAACGGCAGGATGCAGACGATAGATAGAGGCAACCGGCGTGCCCTCGCCACGCAGATAAAGTCATCCCCGTATCGCACGGTTCTTCCTGTTGATTCGCTTAGGCCGCGAGATGCTCGCGTGCACTCGCGCCGGTTCACGACTTGTGCTCGCGTGAACGCGCGTGTCCGCGACCTGCTTCACCCTCTCTAGGTAGATTTCGATACTGATCGAGAACTTGATGGATGATTTCTAGGCAGTCTGGCGGGCGACGATCTTTCGCTGGAAGATGCAACAGCGGAGGACGATGAAACGGCGACCTCGACGGGCAGGGATCATCGACACCATCATCACCAAGAGTCTCAGGACCAAAGCACGCCTGGCGCTCCTCCCTCGACCAGCCCACCTCGTCATCATCAAGCTCAAGAGGACGCGGATCGTTGCAACGTGTTACAAGGCGGTGTGATTCTCTACTCTTCTCCCCATTCCACGTCTTCGGTTTCTTCGGCCCCCGGGTCCAGCGTCAACATCTGCAACGTGCCAACGTTGACCTACCGTGGCGTCTTTACTACCACCTGCACGCAATCCTCGCCCCTCAACACTCTGCAGAATCAACAGCAGCCGCCCCAGCAGCAGCAGCAGCAGCAACAACAACAACAGCAACAGCAACAACAACCGACCGGTCAGGAGCTTTGGGGTCCGTTAGCCTCACCGACCTTGACAGGTCCACCGTTTCTTCACCCCACCCTCCACTCGGCCCCTTACGGCGGCGAGACCATCGAACTTCTGCCGGTCGAAACGAAACCACCCCCGCCACCAGGTTACCATGATACGCCAACCACCACCCCGGCGGGGTGGCTGACGACGCACGAAGACGCTTACGATCCGAATCTCCTGTCCCACCATCATCCCCATCACCATCATCAAGAGACGACGTTGAAACAGGAACCTACAGGGACGAGTGGCTATGGACCAACGGTTCAACAGCAGCAGCAGCAGCAACAGCAACAGCAACAGCAGCAGCAACAGCAACAACCTCAACCCAGTCAACAGCAACAGCAACAACCACCACCGTCGGCTGGTACGGGCGTTCAGCTGGCGGAATACAACCCCAGTACGTCGAAGGGACACGAGATTCTCTCGCAAGTTTACCAGCAGAGCGCTCTGCCGCTCAGGCTGGTCCCGGTAAAGCCGCGGAAATATCCGAATCGACCGAGCAAAACTCCTGTGCACGAGCGACCGTACGCTTGTCCCGTGGACGGTTGCGACCGCAGGTTTTCCCGCAGCGACGAGCTCACCCGACACATTCGCATCCACACTGGCCAGAAACCGTTTCAGTGTCGTATCTGCATGCGATCCTTCTCCAGGAGCGATCATCTGACCACTCACGTGAGGACGCATACCGGCGAGAAGCCGTTCTGCTGTGATCAATGCGGACGAAAGTTCGCGAGGAGCGACGAGAAGAAACGGCACGCCAAGGTGCACTTGAAACAGAGGCTGAAGCGCGAGGCCACCCACGCCTCGGCTAGGAATCACCCTCAGAGCCACGCTTCCCCACCGTGCAATCAGTAAGGAGTTGGCTGTTCCACGATCTGTATCGTCGAACGGAGAATCACTCCCCATCGTATCACGATCGATGTCGATCGATGTCGATCGATGTCGATCGATGTCGATCGTCAGAAGCGTCGATTTCCATGCGCATTCCTTCAACCTTGTCAATCATGCTCGTACACGATGCAGCTTTCACACCTTGCCAGGCGACGAGGAAACGACGGAGACCTTTAGGCGGAACACACAGACTGCCGTCACCGACTGATCCGTCATCGATCGTCGTTGGCACGCCAGCGATCGACGAGTGGGGGCTAGACAAGGATTGGCCTCGCGACCGAATTGACGGCATTTTCGATGGTATAACGACGCGTGATACCGAGTTTCTCGGATAATAGTACGTAAGGAATCAATCGCGAAGGATTTTCATAAAATCCTTGTAAATAATCGTCAACACTTTTTAATCGAGATAAATTACAACGGTTAAATATGTCCGTGTCCGATGTGGTCGGTCCGAAGATGGGCTCGTCGCGTGTAGAGAACGGATCGATCGAATCTTTTCCCTGATCTCTGTTCCTCGCAAAACGGGATACGAAAGGTCTTGGGACGTTGGCTGTTTTTAATCGAAATAATATTTCGCGTAGATTTTTTAAAAGTCCTAAAGTTTTTAACCGTTTTTCCTTTCAATTCTCCTTTCTCTTGGTTTCTTTTTCTCGTTCCTTTGCCTCGCGGACGAACATTGTACGAAAAAGAAAAAAAGAAAAAGGAACAGTGAGTTGCTAGTTGCATTTAGCTTCCAGATATGAATTCGAGCGAAAATTCTAGCTTTACCAAGGTACCATTAGGTTGTTCCCTCGACGACGTTCAGTATCAGTCCTCGAACGCGATGTTTTTAACAGTAAACCAGGAGAGAGGAAGATAAAGAGAGAAAGGGAGAAGGAGCAAGAGAGTCATGGAGAATATTCGAAGCGAGCAACGCGTTGGAGATCGTTATTTACGGCGGTCGCGTTTTATGCCCTTGTTTGCGATCGGGAACGAGATGCAGATGCGAAAATCGGCGTTTACCGCGCGTAGATACGTACACGAAATATTCCGGTGTCACGAAATATACTGCAACCACGTTCTCGGACGAACCACGTAGAATCGATACCGCCCGCAGCTTCCGGGAATCAGGGAGGAATTCACCGAAGGAGGAAGAGAGAGAAAGAGTGAGAAAGAGACGGCACACTCTCGATCGCATGCAAACGAGCGCGTGAAAAAAATGGGATGCGCGAGCGCGCTTCTTGAAACGATCAGGGATCGCGTATCAACTTTGCCCGGCTCTCTCATGATCGAAACCGGCCGATGTTTTACGATCTTTTTATCCGAGCGCTCGTTTCTTGGACGAAAATTGTGCAATTCCGATCGTATCCGATTCCAGAAAAGATGATAAATATCGACGAGTATTTTCTAAGTATTTTTATAAATTACGACGCTCGACGATGCTCGAAATCAATGGGTCCGTGTTTAAAAAGAAAAATAAAAAAAGAAGAAAAATGAATATCGTGGGCCGATGAGAGAGCATCGCGTACATCCCGATATCGTTGCAAGAAGCGACCGACACAGACGGACGATCGGTATACACAAGTATACACTATTTTGCGTCCTCGAACCTCGTGTCTTTCAATCATACAATCGAATAATCGCTTCTTATTCTTATCGTCCTCTACCTCTAAATGGTGTTCATACGTTCCTACCGACACCCTTCGTGTTCCGGACACGCTAAATCTCGGATTTCTTCCCTCGTCTTTCGAACCTCTTGCTACACCCCTTACAATCCTTTTCTTTCCTTTCGATCCAACTTCGCCAACAACTTACCCCCTAAATTCCTTTAGCTTCTCGATAGTCAATCCCTATCGCTTCCTCGCGTGAATTAACCCTCTTTGACCGCCAGCAAACCCCACGAGTAAATTGTAATTAGTCGCGATCATCGTTGTTGAACGGAAGTTTTCCTCTGTAAATATGTATATAACGTGTTATACGTATGTACACATAGGTTACGTCTAATCGAGTCGTGTTGAGACAGAGAGAAAGAAAAAAGGGAGAGAGAGAGAAGGAGGACGTGTAAAATCTTTCACTTTCCTCCTTTTAATCTTGCCGCCCTACTTTCCCTCCACTCCTCTCGTTCTCTGTCTCTCCATTGCGATCATTTATGTGTATAAAATATGAGTTTAGCGACGATTAATATTATGTATATGTTGCTCTATTTATTAACAAAAAAAATCTCTATATATATATATAAATTATATATATACATATATATATATATATACGCACACACAGATATCTATATATGAAAAATGGAGAGACACACACACGCGCGCGCGCGCGTGTANAGAGAGAGAGAAGGAGGACGTGTAAAATCTTTCACTTTCCTCCTTTTAATCTTGCCGCCCTACTTTCCCTCCACTCCTCTCGTTCTCTGTCTCTCCATTGCGATCATTTATGTGTATAAAATATGAGTTTAGCGACGATTAATATTATGTATATGTTGCTCTATTTATTAACAAAAAAAATCTCTATATATATATATAAATTATATATATACATATATATATATATATACGCACACACAGATATCTATATATGAAAAAAGGAGAGATACACACACACACACGCGCGCGCGCGCGTATATATATATATATATATGTATATATATACATAGACAGATAGATATATCGATAAATTTAAAGGATTATTTTTATTATGGTTATTATATTATAATTATATTAATAACAGTTATAATTAATGGTGAAACGCGCACTAACGCGTGTAGCTTATGGATCCCAAGCGTTCTTATGCGCTCTGTACCTACTCGATGATGGTTGCACCGACGCGTGTACGATATTATCCGCTATTGTTCTAGATAGATCGGAAAATATGTAGGCAGAGAAGCGTATGTACGCGCGCAAGCGTGTTCCAGTGAAATAAAAAGCAGAGCGAGAGACTGTGTGCGTCTGTTCGTATGCGTATGATGTATGCTTGTGCACGTGCGAGAGAGAACGAGAAGATGAAAAGAATTAATGAGAGAAACGAAGATTAAGAGAAAAGAGGAATATAGAGAGGACACTTTTTTTACGAACGATAATTACACTATAGTTGGATAAATTATGTGTAACTATTATACAACACGGTGCTCCGAGTGCAATGCACGGAAAAGAATCTCTCGACTACCTGTATATTTGTGTTGTAATCATCGTTGCCGTTTAATCTGGCCGGTTCCCTACGACGATTATTAACAAAAATACAAAGTTAACATTGAACATCAACGACTCGTTGTTCTTTTTCCATTCCTCCCGATAGAGTTTGCTCGGAACGGTACACGAACGTTAGTGTATAATTATCGATCGCAACGCGTTCAAAATTTTTCATCTTCGTTTTATCAGCTTTAAACGCGGACAGAGAGTTAAAGCTGAAAGCTCGTTTCGTTCCCGACGCTCCGATTTTCGATATAGTTTATTTAAAATTATCAGGGTTCGCGATCTGTGAAAGCTATGAGCTATAAATCGTTGGAAATGCATATTTATAATATCTTCATGGGCATAATAGTGTGCAATAGTGTCGTTTGTCACGTTGAACGATTTCTCGAGTGTCATTACTCGCCCATTATTTTTCCCTTTTACGCGTTAGCGTCAGACACATTCATCGACCACAGACATCTTTATCGATCATCGACAATTACCGAATAGGGCATTGACGATCAAGGATGTCGATACAGGCGAACCGCATCCTACGCGACCCAACTATTGTTCCTCCGAGGTGTGCGTTTAAAAGGCAGGCACCAAGATTAATAAGGACCGGTCCATTGCACGAGACTCGCCACTCTCGATGCAACACGCTCCGTTGTGCCACGTTTTCTATGCAACCTTTCACCGTAAACACGCGGTTGGCGCCTAAACGCGAGTCGATCGAACTTTCCGACCGCGCTTATCTCGATTTTCCCTTCCCGCGATACGAATCGCGAACAACCGTTAATTAGTAGCGGTCGCGCGTGCCTATTTTTCTTTTCTTCTTTTTTCACTTTTTTTCTTTTTTTCTTTTTTTCTTTTTTTCTTTTTTTCTTTTCTTTTTCATCAAAGGTTCCCCTCTCTATTGGCGGTGGGTACTTTATCGGTTTGCCATTAATCGAAACCAATTGAGCCTCGTTCGATCCGCTATTGAATTTCATCCAAAGACAATGCATCGGGAAAATAGTTGCGCCGCCATTATGGAGAACGTTGGGTTTCTGAAACGATACGTTTGAAAGAGAAACCAATCGAAACTCTGTACGTTTCCATACAGTGCAACGTTTGTTCCGCGAGACGACGATGCAAAAATTTATGCGAATAGAAAAAACGGTTTCAAGAAACGACGCTCTAAAACGTCGGAATACAAGATTCGTCTGGTTCGTTGCCTCGAGCTACGGTGGCTCTTCCAAAAAAGGTAATCCATATGATTCAGAGGAGCTGAGAGAAACGACACGCTGGTTCAGTGCCACCGGTTACGACGAAACGATCGTTTCCGTAATCGACTAATTAACGAAAAACGACGATGTCTCTCGAAGTGGATAGGTTTCTCGGCGGGTTGCAAAGCAGCCAGCGTCTCGACGCTCGACGAGAGAGGGTCCACGTCATCGATTCTTCGCGCTCGGACGAACAGTTTTGGCCGGCTCGCTGGCTCTCGTGTGTAGAGAACGTGCAATGGCCACTACATAGGTGTATGCACACCTATATAGGAGAGACAGTGCAAGAAGTGGGCAGGAGTGAGGCTGTGAGAGCACGTCTATAAATAGGACCAAGATCGAGATGAGGCCTCCTCTGCACTTCGTGATACCTACTGTCCTTCTCCCGCCATCTTCTGCATCTTGCTCCCTTCTACTCTACCTCTTCGCTGCGTTCCGTTCTTTTTCTTAGCCCTCTTTCATCCTTCTCCCACCTGGCCTCTCCGTATATCTTGGTCTCATTTTCTTCATTCTCTCTCCCTTTTTCGCTCCTTTGTTTTACTCTCTTTCTCGACATTTCCGTCTTCGTCGATGACTCTGTTTCCCGCTTTCTCTTTCGCTCTGTCCGTCTCGCTTCTACCCTGGATCAACAGATCTCAGCCTTTCTTTCTCCTCTCGTCTCCGTCTCTCTCGACGACTCCTAAACCTTTTCTCTTTCTCGTTCCCCGGCGCAGACATCCCTCCCACTAACGACTGACAAACCCGACGACGCGCTCCTCGCACGACACATAAGGATCGCGTATACGCTGGCGCGCGTGCAGCCGAGCAAAAAATGTCGTAAAATATAGTTCCTTCGTGGATATGCAAGCTCCGGGCCGGGCCCTCGAAGAAGAAAAATGCGTGTCGGGTCGCGCGACCAGCCACTCTTCGGAGATCGAATGATGGTATGAGTCAGGTAACGTCGTCTCGCTCGAGGTGAACCGTAGGTGTTGCTGAAATTCGATTCCCCGCCGTGACGCTGCACCGACGCGACTTCCGATCATGCGCGCGCTTCATCCCCTTGCCACTCGCCGCGATACCATCCGAGTTCCGGTATCTAACGATTCCTCGATGAGCAACAATAATTTCTACAACTTTTGTTTCCTTTTTTTTTCTTTTTCTCTTTCTCAACTGTAACGTTTTTCTTTTTTTTTCTTTTTTAACTTTTTCCGTT
>SMSQ01026166.1:573330-641036 GCA_019453375.1 Ctenoplectra terminalis | reverse complement strand
TTTGACTTACGCTTTTTGCCACTCTTACGTTATCCGGCGAGATCGATGTAAGAGAAGCATACATATAACGAGCCGGCGAGGATCTCGAATTTCGCGTCTCTGGTAACGCTGTGACGCAATTCGGTAAGCCGTGCGCAGAGGGTGAGTTGGCTGTTAGGTGGGTTGCGGCGAACGACAGAAATTAGAGGATAGCGGTTCCTTGCGATAGGACCGATACATCCAAACGTTTAAAGTATTATGAAATGCAACCGGCCTGAAAACGAAAATCGAATTAACTTTTTGTTGCTAAAACTCGTTTCTCCGGTCAGTCATACTTTGACCGGTTACGTTTCAAGTCGCACGAAGATCGATAGAAGTGTACAGAGTGTACAGGATGATCGAAAACAGAGGAGTAGAAGAACCGGAAAGAATCCTTGGATCGGGTCGTATGCACGGCCAGCATCCGGAGAAATCCTCGCTAGGGGTTAGGGTCACGTCAAACGTAAAAGCAAGGTAGAGACCGTAGAAGCGGCGCATGCGGTGCCTGGGGAGGGGAAGGGAAAAATGGTGGAGCGAGAGAACGAGGGGGGGTTCATTGAGAAACGGCACGTGCAGAGGATAGAGCACGACCGCGAGCTCGATGGAACGGTCACGGCAGGGGGTAGAGGCCGGGGTTAGAGGGGCAACAACAGGGTTGCCAGGCGACCATCAGCCGACGGGTTGCCCCTGGCGACTGATTGCGTCACTGCAGCGCCGTATGACGTCACGCGACGCCACTGCCCTTGACCGCTCGAGTCCGGGGAGAGCGTCCTGACGACCCTCTCTGCACCCTCTTCGCTCCTCCGCACCCTCCAACCGTCCATCGATGCTCCCTCCACCGCGAGCCTCCCCGACTTACGGCTCTGACGCCGTTGTAATCCGGAGGGGTATAGTTATCTGTGAAAGCGAGCAAACATCTGCACCGCGTAGGTATACGCGTCGCAAGTTTGCCGTGTTTTCCACCACTCGTAACACAGGGGGTTGCAAAGACGCTACAAAAATAGTCAATTTCTACGTTATAGGATCGTAGAGCCGTGGATATTTTAGGAATTACGTTGATCGTCGCTCGTTAATTTTACCAGGCAGCCGGTCCCTTTGCGCATCGTTGCACCGTTCGATTTTCCATATTCGTGGTTAACGAGAACGATAATCCGATTAGCCGTTACATGATACAGATACGGTATCGATGGAACGAGAAATTACATAGTTTGGACGATGTCATCGTTTCGTTCCTTTTTTTAGGTTTTTAAGTGCATTAACGTCAATGGGATTCCTTCGTTCCGTTCCTCTCGATCGATTTTAAAGTGGACACAATGAAATAACACCTGCCACGCGCGTGCCTCTGCACCAGCGGCGAGTCGGAATTACTAGAGTTTGAGTACCGCCTCGCTGGAGAGATTGAAAATTTATCGCGATTAGTTTTGCCGATTATTTATGCCCGATAAAATCAAAGTATTCGAACCGCAGTCCGACCAACGATCAAGACTGCGAGTCGTCGCGTTATGGCGCATTTCATCGGCTCAACCGCGATAAATAGTTTTGGAAAAATGCGTAACACCGGACAAACGTTACGAGTTAATACCGAATACTTTACGTTTCATTAAAATATTTTATGACCCCGCAATGCTCCTATTCTAACGGGATCGTGATTCGTGGGCGGAAAACGTACGCGCGTAACTTGCTATTTCGTGCCCACCGCTCGATGAAAAAGCGAAAAAAAGCCGATCACTATCCAACTTTCTACCATTTACGTCACAAGTGCACCTCGTGAAAAAAATCGAACCTGAGTATTTTGATTCTCGCGCAGAACGTACAGTTACGTCGATGCTTTTTTCACGAACACGAGTACGCGTTATTTTCTATCTCAAGATATATTAATACAATATGTATTCCATAATAATAGATAACCTACAGCTTTTATACAATTTATAGCTTCGATATTTAAAAAAAAAAGAAAAAAATTACTTTTAGAAAACACGATCAGCTGTTTTTAATACCCGGTATATTTTATAAATGTTCATAACGTGTCAGATTGTTCAACGTGTTCTGCGTGTGTGGGCGTGTACGTGTGTATACCGAACCTACCCAGCTGACGTCTGTTCATTCACTTTGCTCATCCATTCATAAAATACATTGGCGAACCGCGCATGCGCGCATATTCGTTTCCTACCGCCTTTGCAAATTAATACGTCTTATCGATAATCGAAACAGCCGTTTCGATTGTTCCAGAATTCAATTCCTTTCGCCGTGTTACCCGTAAATTTCGAGCAAATGTATATTTATCTGTTAAAAGTCAATTCTTTTTCGATTAATCTCCGCTAAAAGGTTCTTTCGTTCACCAATAGATAGCACAAGTTATCGCTTCCATCGTACAAAGTCCTCTTACGGAAGACATACTTTCTAGTTATTTCTAGTCGCGCGATTAAAAATGAAGTTACACTGTATTATCAACGGTTGATAGAAAGTTTCCGTTCTCTACAAATCAACGGATAGTAAATTTATCGCAATTTTTTAACCGCTATTTATCTCGCGTGTACACTCAAAAATAATATACAGCTATTTTCGATATAATTTGTAAATATTGAACGTCTGTAAAAACAGTCCGTATTGTCCAATAAAATTTAATAACGTGACCTTTGTTACATCGGTTGTACTTGCATTCGATTGAGTTGCACGTTACTGCGTACTATCGCATCGACGAGTGATGCGTGACACAACTTGGTAGCGAGCTGTTGCGTTAGGAGAGTTAAGTTTCTTCAGATGTTCGTAGTAATGTCATTAATTATATCGTGAACGCATCATGCAAATACAGGGAATAAAATTGTTTGGTTCTTTCTTGGTTCTCGTTTTTTTCAACATTGAAATATCTAGGGGCATTGGTGGAGGTTAGTGCAATTCCAATTGAAACAATTTTTGGTTACAACGCAATATTAATAATTATTCGTAACCAAACGTTTGTTAGGGCATTCTATCACGTTTAAATCGATCGATTCCTATGTCGATACGACTATTGGTTCGGATGTATTTTTCGAAATTATATATCCACCGGAATTAGAATATACGTACAAATTAAGACCCGCGAAAGATTTTGGAGCACCTTTCGTAAGTATATTCCAAGATCGATAGAAATATTTATAAGCGAAGGATTTGTTTAATTCGTTGCTTTATAAAACTTTCAGAACGCAAGTTTTCTCGAGGAAAAAATCCCTTTGGTTCCAATTGATCCTCCTCATGGTTGTCAGATAGCAAACAATGCTAAAGAATTAAAAGGTAGAATTGCACTGGTTGAAAGAGGGGACTGTAGTTTCTTTGCTAAAAGCTTAATGGCCGAAGAAGCTGGGGCAAAAGCTGTAATTATAGCAGATTATCATTCGTCTTCTATCGAAGAATCGATAACTAGTTCTCTAGAGGCTGATTACTACTATGTAGAAATGATACGTGACAACACTATCCCGTCGTCGAAAACGGTAAACATTCCCGCCGGATTTTTACTCGGTAAGAACGGCAAAATGATCCGGCAAACTTTAAAACGTTTGAATCAACCGTTTGCCTTGATCAATATCCCGGTGAACTTAACTTATACTTCTTTAGATAAATTGCATCAGCCTCCCTGGCTGTTCTGGTGATCGTTCTTTAAATTTCTCACTGATTTTCGCATCTCAGATACGTTGACTTATGCAAAGATTTTTAAAGGTCTGAAGTAATTGCAAAAGAGTATAGGATCAGTTGAAATCGAATTAATTACATAAACAATTTATTGCGTATGATAATTGTAAAAAATAAGAAATGTAGCCTTTGAAATTCATTTTTTTTTTGTTTTTTTTTTGTTTTTTTTTGAGGTAACAATTATTTTGAGACAGGTTGAGTTTCTTTCTCCAACCATTTAAGTGCTTGAGCATTTTCTGGACCTTGCAACAGAGGTTTTAAAGTTTTTAAACATTTCTCATGGTAGCTGTTTAAATATTGAATCTAAAACAAATTTACGATCAATTATTTTAAGGTAATCGAAAAACGAAAAATAAATGGAATATATACCTCATTATCCGTTAATAAAGAAACATCGAGTAGTTTAGTCTGTATAGGCACCAGTGTAACAGTTTCAAAAGTAAGAAAGCCACGATTCTTGTGATTGTAGGGTGTGTTTGCCTTTACTATCAATTCTATATTTTCCAACCTAACGCCAAACTTTTCATCCTCGTAGTATCCTGGCTCTAATAATTTTACCGGTCACATTGATATTATTAGTATATATATTTAATGAAATAGAATTCTTTTACTTTGTATCTTTACCATTCGAAAGAAACATTCCGGGTTGTAAACCTGGATCGTCAGGATATGGTTTCCAGGAAATACCGATAGGTCCTTCGTGAACGTTTAAATACGAACCTACTCCATGTCCCGTACCGTGAAGATAATTAAGACTGTAATTGTATATTTAAATATAAATAAACAATATTTTACATTTAATAAGAAATATAGATGTATCTACCCAACACTCCATAAATTTTCCCGAGCAAGCGTATCGAGATAATTTCCTTGTATCATTAACGGGAAAACTGTCGACGAAAGGCGGCACTGACCCTTAAACACCCTCGTAAAACATTCGCGCTCGAAGTTTGTTGGATTACCAAAGTGTAATGTCCTTGTAACATCTGTGGTACCATCTTGGTATTGAGCACCAGAATCGCAAAGATAAATTTCTTTATCTGTAATTGGCACGTCTGTTTTCGGTGTTGGTAGGTAATGAATTATTGCTCCGTGTGGCCCAACTGAAGATATCGTTGGAAAGCTGAGCCCGATGAAATGTTCCTGCTCCCTTTCAGATAATACATATTGAAACTAATCTTTATTGTATCAAAATTTTATAATGTTCCACGTAAATTCTCTTACTGTCTAAATTTTTCGAGTTGAGTTGCCCCGGACACCTCTGTAATAGTTTTCTTTTTGTTCTTAATTTGATCTTCCAACCAAGCGAAATATTTTACGAGCGCGACCGAGTCTCGTACGTGTGCTGCCTTCATTCCTTCTATTTCAACGTTATTCTTTACCGCTTTCATAACACTTATCGGAGTAATTTTTGTATGTTTCTTCGCTTCTCCACAATCAGCGTGTAAAGCGTAACTAGAACCATTGCTTATCCATACTTTTTCATCGTTTATACACGAATTTGCGATTTGCTTCAAAAAATTATGTACACGTTCGTATGGGTGATAGACCACATTTACCTCTTCACTGATCAATTGTTGCTGAGCATTCTCGGAAAGTCTATTTTTATCAATGAATAAATTTAAATTGTCCAATGTAAGAATTACATATGCAAAGAAAACAGGATTATAAGGTATATCGGATCCTCTTAAATTTAAAATATACGCCACTTCATCTAGGGCTGTAATCACAAGCGCTTTTACTTTGTTCTTGTTCATTACTTCCCAACATAATTTCAATTTTTTCCCTGCACTGCATCCAGAAAATTGTAACGGTTGAGGTAAAACAATATTAGCTGTAGGAGCGGGTTGTTCATTGTCCCAAACTTTGTCAATTAGATTCTCTTGAAGAGGCATCAAACAATGACCAGCAGCAGTTAAACTGGTATGTAGGACTGCCCATTCTGTGTAACTCATTAAATTAGAATCTGCGCCAACAGTGGATTTAGGAGGTAAATTGGAAACCAACCATGCAGCCCTTGTAGGGGTATCCAATAAACCTTCCCTCATTAATGTCCATGCATCTGGTGGATCAAATTCTGCTGTAGCTTGCATGTAATATCTTCCATCTGTCCACAGTAAAGCTTTGCTGGGTGTGACAATTGCAGTACCAAAAGAACCAGTGAAACCACTTATAAAACGAATTCTTTTATCGTGTTCTCTTAAATATTCTGATTGATGAGCATCATCCGAACTTACAATCAAAGCCTGAATACCTTTTCCTTTAAGACCTCCTATCTGAACAACTTCCATTAATTCTCGAAGTTTAGCTAATTTAATTGCACCACTTTTGTGTGCCATATTGATATTTGTATTATAACAATCTTTTTAGCAATTTATAATATACTAAAACAAAATAACGTTATTTAACTTAATATAAATCTCTTAACCTGTTTGAATTAATGCGATACGATTATTAAAGGTAAAACTTAAATGTAACGTATTGAGAAATATGTATGTACATATAATGTGAATAATGTATACGTACTGCACGCGGCGAATGTCAATCCACTCTGTTCTATGTATTTAGAATTGTAATATCGTCTGTCTTATCGCGACAAGATAGTCTTATCAGACGTTTTATGAAAATATCAAACAATTAAATTTCTCACTGTTTATCGAGAATATAAATTGTAAATTGATCATTATATTCTGATGTTTTAAGTTTGAAAGTATGACGTCTTAGATATCGACCATCGTTTTACACGAGGTTAGATGTAACACGCTCTCTTTGCAATATTCAGTAAACTAGAAATAAATATATTGAAATAAGCCGTATCGTATCTATAATTTTATAAAAATTATCTTTAAAATAATCATATTTCTCGTTATTCTCGTAACTTAAAGTAAAGCTACGTTGCAACGGAATTTTTTACGGTGTTATTGTCATAACAATAATTTAATGTTCAAGTCTTACAAGATATAGTTTTCTTAATTATCAATGTACAATTTAACGATTAAAAAATGAAGTAATTTTTTTCTTTTAAATTCTGCAACTTTGCAGGATAAACTTATATTATTCAAGTGAAAAACATAACATTATAATGTAAGTATGCATATGTATGTACATATACATAAGTGTTACAATTTATTATAGAATTTTTATCTTTTCTAGCATGTTGAGTTTAACAAGACATTGTACCTCGATAATAACAAGGAACAATAGAATAAACCTTTTGCTAACTAAAAATTTATACACGTATAATTCGAAATCAATAGTTACAAATACAGCCCTTAAACTAATAAAAACAAATTCCACTTATTTGCATAAGGTAGCACGTATTAATTGTATTAATTCAACGCACTAGACAATAATACAACTGCATAATTTAATTAAATATTGTTATAGGATTTATTTAAAAAAGGTAACATCATAGCTTTAAGTTTTGCATCAAAACCAACTCAGAAATCAAACAAAATTGTGGGTAAATGGCTATTAACGTGCAGTGGCATGGTTTTTATAGCAGTCATGTTAGGTATAGTTCTTTATTCTTTCTTTTATTATTGTGCTCATACTGTCATAAAAGCTGTCATAGATAAGACTTATGGAAAATAATTCTAATAATAATAAAAATGATAGTTCCACGATCTTATTATCTATTGATACGCTTAAACTTTTACAAAAGGTAATATATAAATAAAGAACTTTTGAAACAAAATCACAGTTAGTTGTCTTTACCTATGTACTTAGGAGGTATAACAAGACTCACAGAGTCTGGTTTATCTATGGTTACTTGGAAATTACTTGGCGAGAAAATGCCTACTACTGAAAATCAATGGCTCGAGGAGTTTGAACGTTATAAACAATTTCCAGAATATAAGATGTAAGGATTTGCCACGTGAAATAATTATATCATTTGTTTTTATGTCAAATTATATTTTTTATGTAAATTTATTTGTAGCAATAATCAAAATATGACATTGGAAGAATTTAAACGTATTTGGTGGATGGAATATTTGCACAGAATGTGGGGACGTTTGATAGGTGCAGTATTCATAGTTCCAGCAACTTATTTTTGGGCAAAAGGTATGCTGAAACCAGGCATGAAAACTAGAGTAGCCGTTTTGGGCTCATTAATTGGCTTACAAGGACTTATGGGTTGGTACATGGTTAAATCGGGTTTGGAAGATCGTTTTGTGGAACCGTCTGACGTACCTCGCGTTTCACAGTATCGCTTAGCTTCTCATTTAGGAATGGCATTTATTATATATACAGGATTTTTGTATAATGCTTTAGACTACTTAATCCCTGCTCAAAAATTAAATCTTAGTAATGTAAACGTTAATGTTAGCGATCTGAAATCGAAATTGAAAAGATTTAGAATATTAGTTCACTCGACGAAAGGACTGGTCTTTTTTACCGCTTTGTCTGGAGCTTTCGTAGCAGGAATGGATGCGGGTCTCATTTATAACACATTCCCGAAAATGGCAAATAAATGGATCCCGGACGACGTATTTACAGTCTCACTTAAGTGGAAAAATTTTACCGAAAACCCAACTACTGTGCAATTCGATCACAGAATTCTGGTACGTTTTGAGGACAACGATCGAATTAAATTATAGTATTACAAACTATACTTGTTTACAGGGTATTACAACACTGTCATTAATAACGTATATCGGAATTGCATCTCGTAAATATAAACTTCCCGGTAATGCAAAGAAAGCTATAGTAGCAGTACTTTGTGCTGGCTATTTACAAGTTCTATTAGGAATTTCAACATTGGTACATCACGTGCCTTTACCGTTAGCCGCATCTCATCAATCTGGCAGTCTTGTCGTTTTAAGTACAATGATTTGGTTGTGTCATGAATTAAAATATTTAAAATATGCGTTGAAATAAATTTATAATATAATAAAACATTCTGTTTGTTTTATATGGTTCAAAAATTGATAAAAAAAATGCTGCAATATTTTCACAACATTATGCTTTATTTGACAATGCATTAAGTTATAATAATCAATATTCATAGAAATTAATTTACACTTGTTTATTTTAAAAGAATATACCTACTATAATCAAACTTTCAGTAATTTCATATCATTCTGAAAGTGTATTTTTAATTTCATGTTTAAAAAGAACAAATAAATACCTATGATAAGATAATATTAAACAAGTATTTGTAGCATTTTTGGAATTATACTTTATAGATCCGACTGGATTATATTTTTGAACCGCTCGAAAATTAATAAAAACAAAAAAGTAATAAAAAAGATTACTAACATCACCTGTTCTTTCTTATGTTTAACATATATCAAATATTTAATGATGTTAGTACCGATATCTGATTTAAAAAATAAAAAAAAAATGTGTAAACCCTGCTTGATTAATAATTGCTATCTAATTATAATATCTTTTGTTAATATTCCAAAAATTTGTTCAACGTTTTCTAACTTCTGATTAGCAACACAGTAAATTCAGTTTTAGCTTTATTGGCAGTTGTTCTACCTCATCTCCAATCAGTCATTCTTTGATTTTTTGTATTTTTCATTTAAAACGCCTTATATGCATTGGTCCAACATAGCAATATTAATATTAAGCAGTAGCAATATTTAATAGGCGTTTTGAATTGCACTTTCGTTATTGTAATGCTTTTTATTTACATTCGTCATATTTTTATTTTTTTATATGGCAATTGTGCCGCATCACATTTTTGTTCAATATTACACGGACATGAGTATTAAAGGAAAATGTATTTTGTCACTCGCACAAATACAAATTATATTACTTAAAAAAACGCAACATTTATATTAAAATCTTTGTATGAATATGCGTGAAAAATATATAATTTAACTGACACTGTACACAAAATAATCTTCCGATATTGTTTGAATATTAATTAAAAAGAACTTAAAGTGCAGTCTCTTTCGGTATATTGCAGATAACTCAAATCCTACATTGCAAAACTAATATCAGTCTGATAGAATCTGTTATTCCATTAAGAATCTTATGTCTTAGTTTCTGGTAACGAATGTCTCTCCATAAATGCGATATTACCATTCCCATCTCTATATTTATAAACTTAAGCTTAGTCGCACACGAACGATGAAGCAGATGGACCATTCGTGTTCCATTTCTCAACCAACTCAATTGTCGGAGATAAGTTTTCAAGGCTTCGGTCGGTTGCCGACTTTCAATCGTATGCTTCTAAGGCTAAACTTCATCTAAAATAACACTTTAGGTAATGTTACTGATTTACCAAAGAAATCATACGTTGAATCAAACAAAAGAATCCCTTCATTGTATATTGCTAATACATCATTATAAATTATTGTACAAAATTTGTTTCTTTGTATAAAGAAGTGCTAGTTCCTGAACACAATTACTTAACGTGTAAAAGAATGGTATTATACGCGGAACTCTTAAATTTATAGATTCGAAACAAGTGCGTTCTTTTTATTTGCACTGCCATTATAATGTATCAAAGAAATGCATAATAGTACACAGAATTTTGTTTCCTTTATATGAACAGGGTTTTATACACTTTTATGTTCATACTTTTCATGATTGCTTCCAGTCATTTTTATCATTATAACTTGTATGCAATACCCAATTTATAAATAAGTTACTTGTAAGATTAAATATTTTTGCTTTGATACTCAAATTGAGAACAGTGGAACCAACATATGTATCTGTATACATACATATTTTATATATTACGTATTATACATACACGCACACGCAATACTATATATTATAATTTCATGATCAATGTATATGAAAAACAAACTTTATCACTGCTGTGTTAGTACAGTCAATAAATTCACACGCATAATATGTCATTTTGTATAATTATACCTTAGATCCTTTTCTTTTCTGTGCAACATGTGGAGCAGAAGTAAGAATTAAGTGCTATTAAAATTGAACTAGCAGTACCGATTTTACTATGTTGATTGTTTTACCATAAGCACAAATAACAAAGATGTGAAAGTGATTGTGCCGATAAAATTGTATAAAAATTATACATTCTGCGCCACATGTAATTTAATTATTAGTCTTACATTTTTTTTCTGTGCATTATTCAGCTGTGTAAACCTTATATAATATCTTATTAGTACTTATAGGAAGGAATCGTAGATCTTAGGCCATTAATAGGCCAAACGTGTACCTTTATCAAATTATTCGAACTTATGCCTTATAAACATTCACAATACATGTACAAAATTTAAATGAATTTAGTCAAAAGGAAAATGTTATAGAAATGTATATTCTATATATTACGCAACAAAAACTGTTAATTATTTCTACATATTGATCTTAGGAAAATTATAATTATTACTTACAAATTCAAAAAACCTTCAAAATGGAATCTATAAGAAATAAAATAAAAATGCATTGCAACAAGCAGCATATACCTTGTTTCTTTTTTCACTATTGTCCATTGTATTTTTATATTCAATATTTACGTATTTTTTTTTTTTTTTTTTTTTTTTTTTTTATTTATTTATTTTTTTTTTATTTTATCAGCGTTGAACGTTAAACCAATGTTAATCAGAATTTTTTAACGGTTTATTTTTGCATATAGTTAGCAATGTATTTTTCTTTTGGTCTAGTATATAAATTAACAAAAATTAAATAATCACAACCCATAATTTAAACGCAATATTATTTAATTCTTATAACATGTATATGTATTACGAGAGTTACGTTATAAGTGCATTTTATTGTGAAAAATCACTTCAAGAATTGCTGCCCTGCTCTTAACAATGACATGATATAAAATTAAAAAAAAAAAAAAAAGAAAAAAAAGAAAAAAAAGAAAAAAAAAATGTATTCTTACTTCGAATGCATGTAAGAATGTGCTTATCAGAGAAAGATGGTTCAGTGTGACTTGTGTAACATTAGTTCAACTTGTTTTTACTGGACTATCATCCAACTTTTCTGGATTCACGATTACTTGTATTACATAGCCTGGTTGTATCTTTGCTTCTTCTATGTGCATTTTATCACCTAATAACTTTCCACCAAAAAACCACCTTTGGCGAGATGGCTCTAAACCTTCCTGACTCTATTCGTGCAAATATTATTAAAAAATTAAATTATCCATTAATGCAAAACAAAATAATGAAATTAATATAAATAACTTCATACGCACCTGTAACTTTTTTTTAGCAGTAGCAATAGTGTCTTTACTGTAAACAGGCAATTTAACTTCTCCTAATGTAGTTGATAATCTGAGCTTCAATGTCTGTTCAACTCCGCTATCAATAGGTTCTATAAATAGGACAATGTTGAAAGTTAATCTCCCTTCTGAGAATATTCTTGAATGCGTTCAGAATACTTATTAAATTTAATTATATCACCTGAACAGTCAGCAGGAGAGTCTCTTCCACTATCTTCTTTTACAATATTAATTGGATATGATAAGCAATAAATAGGGACTTGATATCTGGTTCCCAATTCATCATAACACTCTGTTAAAAAGCCATTTGGCACAGAAATATTAGCTCCATCTAATATAGCCTGTGCTAATTGATAATCTTGGGCTTCTGCAGCTGTTGCTCCAGCTCTTAGCGCATCCCATATCTCTTTACGTCCATCAAACGCAGGTGCAGTATCCCAAAATTCATCTCTTTTACTTCTTAGCTGTCCTTCTGTCAAAGGTACATCCGACTTCCACCTAATCACCTCATGACATAGTGGATGATTCTTTCTTGAATTTCCTATGCAAATAAAACACTTTTTTTTACAACGATGAAAAGTATATTCACATTTTTGATAAAATGTTTAAAAAAGTTATCGCTGCGTAGTGAGATATAACGATTTCTGTAGTTAGAAAAATGACAATCAATGTTGAAACTTAATTCTTCATAGTAATTAAGTAGAAATGGTAAATATAATGATATTTTCCATAAATTGGTCTAACATCGGGAAATATTATAATGCACTGGTATAATTGCTCAACGTTCCGTGTAACAAATAATATGCAAATATCAATGCATAACACGCAATAAACGATAGGTACGAAGACATGGAAAAAGCTGGATTATCTTCAAGGTTAGCTGTTGTTGATTAAAATTTCTACGCACAAAATTTCATTCGGTTTTTTTACCTGAATTTACTCTCGTAGAATTTCCTGTAGTATCGTCAACGGAGGCGTTTCTTGCCCTCGTTATGCCTATGCAGCCTCCCATTCTAGGTGGCTGGTGTAACCAAACATTTCACTGAAATTTAACAACACCTCACATGCCATTTTCATCCATCTTATCCACTAACTTACAAATCGGTACCATTAGAGGCGCTATAATCGAGTCTTTAGTAACCTAACCTGAAATGTTAACACACGTAAATGTGTTTAAAAATTAAATAAAACAAATTTAACAAACAATTTTCCAGTTGCTGTAATATTCCGCTGACTCGTGTCACATGACACAACAATCTAGATATCGTTGCTAGATATCTTCTAAGCGTATTATATTCAATAATTTTGAATGAAAAAATTAATTATTGTCAAATTTGATCCAGTTATATTTTATTAATACACCGAGGTTAAGTAACATAATACGAAGGTATGGTTTGCAATGGCTTCACTTACAAGTACTGATTTTAAAGAAAGATTTATTACTGCGTTTAAAGAGGAGAAAACACCGATCGCAACATTCCAAGAGATCGCCTTAGGTGTGTATTAATTACCATAATTGTTCTTCCTATACGTGTTGACGACTACTGGCCTTGATATTTGAAGCAAAAACTGAAGATACGTGATGAAAATTTGTTTACAAACTACTAAAATATTTGCATCAGTATGAGGAAAAATGACATCTTTAACGTTAAAATTATTATATCTTTCTAAATCATTGAGACCGGTAATCGGATACTTTCCTAATATTTGTTTTCTCAAAACAATTATTTATTTATTTTTATTTAGAAATACAATCTGGGCGTGCAAAACTTTTTGCAGTCGTAGAAGGACTTGGATACTTTCTAACAGACCAAGATGTTCGAACAAGAGAAACGGGCATGTGTGCCCTTTCTACCATTTTATCCCATTTACCCAAAGATATATTAAACGAAGCTGAATTACGTTTTATAACGTTATTTTATTGTGATAGATTGAAGGATCATCATAGCATTATACCAACAGTATTAAAAGGAATTTTGGCAATTGTACGTATTGCATTGTTTGTTACAATTATATTTAAATATAACAACTAAATAAAGTAACGTGTTGGTTTCAGGTTCGAATGAATCATTTGCCCGATATTTCTGAACATTTATGTAGGGCTCTCTTTGAAAATGTTCAATGCCAATCTCAATCCATGTCTGATCGCCATAATATATATTTAATATTAGGAACATTATTGGAAAATAAAATAGAAGATTTAAAAGTCATGGGGCCAGATTTTGTTCATGGAATTATTAATGCCATTTACGGAGAAAAGGGTCCTGTAAATCTTATGCTATTATTTAGCATACTTCCACGTTTTATGAAAGAAATTCCATTAGGTCATTTAACCGAAGAAATGTTTGAAGTCGTTTCATGTTATTTTCCAGTTAGCTATAGTCCTGTAATTTGATCAACTAATTATGATTTAGATAAAGTTCCAAAAGGCTCCATTGACCGATCGACATAAAATTTGGAGGGGCACGAAGGAGGCAGATCCAAAATGTAAAATTTTAGCTTCAACCAATTGTTAGTTTTCAAGATATTAAAAGAAAAATACTTTCATTACCGTACATTGAACACTTCGTATACAAACGTGATTGATACATTGAATGCTGTCTATCCAGATGTTACCGATACAACCGTCTTCATCAAGGTAATTTTCAATGTATGGCGTTGAAAGATTTTTATTAATATTTCGGAAAGTAATAGTTGGCCGAAGTTAAAATTTTATATTTAACCCTCCCTTCGGAACCGGACCTTTCGGAACTATAGCCCAAGATTTTATCAAACGTGAATTGTAATTTGACTTGACCTTTTCAGATTGGAACTGAGGAAACAGGAATAACACGTGATGATTTGGCAATAAAATTAGCACCTTGTCTTTGTGCTGTACCAGAATTTGCTGAATTCTGTATACCACTTATAATTATGAAATTATTCTCCAGTGTTAAAGTTGCAAAGATGGACTCTTTGAATTTGCTGTGTCAAGGCGTACAAACATTTGGTGTGAAAGGTCTTACAAAATATTTGATCGAATTGTGGTCTGGTTTAAAAAAAGAAATTATGCCAGGTGGAGATTCAGAATTAAAGAATGCAAGTCTAAGAGCAGTTACATCTATAATTGAAGTTGTATCGAGTGATGCTAAAGTTTGTGAAAGTTTTATTGATGATATAATCACAGATGTAAAACCGTCTTTGTATGATGTACAACTTAGTTTATTTAAACCATCTATGATATTCTTGGAACGTGTAGCAATGGTCAATAAACAGTCGTGTATACAAGTGTTAAAAGTAATAGTACCATTATGTCTTGGCCAATATTCTACCAAGACTTCAATAACTGATAAAGTAATTTTAATTGAAACGTTGAATAATTTTATTAAAATTGTTTCCGATTATAAATTTAATATTAAAGGTAAATATCTCATGTACTTTGAGATATGTGTTCAAAAATATTTCAAATATAATATACAATTTTTTTTTTTTTTTTTTTTAGATGTTCCAGAATTAACATGGACAGATATACCTCAATTATATTTAAACGAACTATCAACACAGAGTACGGAATTGCAATCAAAGATACTGTTCGGACTAATAGTACAAAAAACGTATTTAAACGATGTACATCGTGCTTTACTGTATGATAAAATTTATAACATGAATGAGACAAATTATAATGAAACAAGGACACTTTGTCACTTGGCCCTTTTAAACTTTGCTATGTTGTATCCAAGCGAGATATCAACATTTATCGCAGAAAAATATCAATTAGATATTGGTAAATTAATGAAGTTAATATTTATGATAAAATTTCGCGTCTTCTATCCTGAAATATAAATATATTATTTTAAATATTTCAGGTGAGAAGAGAACAGAAATACAAATTCGTAAACTGGAGGTACTAGTAACTGTTGCTAAAACACATGCATTAGGTACTGAAGTTCTTCCACAAATTATATCACAAATAAATTCTCTCAATTTTGAAATAAGCTTTACAGCTTTAACGTGCCTTCACACGCTAGTTACTACAGAACATATTGATTATGACGTTCAACATTATTTGTACAGTGAATGTAATATTATTGAAAAATTATCTGCTCTTAGTATCAATCCAATGGATGAAAGATTAAATCTGATTTTTAGTATTTGTCGATCAATTGTACGTAATCTTACGCTTGAAGAACAACAAAACGTTCACAATAAATACGCTTTAATTTTAAGCGAACAAGTTTCAGAAACTGATGCTGTTTTTATAATGAATGCTTTTATTCCCTTACGTCAAAATATCGATTTAACAATAAATTCAAATTTGTTGCAAAATCTTTATAATTTGGCACTTAACAGCAATCATTCAAATATAAGGCTTATAACGTGTAAATTTATCGCTGCAATGTTAAACAAAATTAATGAAAATAATCAGTATTTTCAACATATATTATCGTATTTTGAAGAAAAAATAAAAAATAATTTGAATTCAGATATTGATATTGAAATAAAACAAGCAACAGCTTCTTTACAGATGTGGCTAACAAAAGCCATAATTACAAAAGATTCCTGTGATACAGAAATGTTTCTGAATGAAGTACGTAAAAAAATTTCGATATTTTTTTTTTCTTTTTATTTTCTTTTTCTTTTCCTTTTTAATAACTCATACCTAGAATTTAATGCCTTTTAATACTATGTTTACAGCTTACAGATATTTTAAAACATGACCAAATAGGTCAACAGATAGCTCGAGAGTACAAAATGTTGACAGATAGACAGGAGGATACTTTGGTGGCAGAAAATTTTTGCAACGTTAAAATTTTTTATAAACAAAGGGTATTTGAACATTTGCTTAAAAAAAATGTCGAATTTGAAAATACATCGAGACAGAACTATTTAACCGCGTTAATACAGCTACTAGAAGAAATACCTGTGGAACTCTTATTTATGCATTTAACTAAGGTACTGATCACTTGTTAACTACTAAACTATCACAATTTATGTTAATAATTAACATTTTTTTCAGTTAGTCCCACTTTTGATAGAATCTTTATCTCTTGATAATGAACAGATAATTTTTTCAACATTAATGACATTGAATCTCTTATTTGAGACTAAACATGTTATTTTTTGCGATAAAGTACAATGTTTTATTCCAAAGTTGTTAACGTTATCTACATATAACACAATGGTAATATATTAAAAATTTTTTTTAGTACTTTTAATATATATTATTTTATATTTTTTATATTAAATATTGCAGAGAGTCAAAATTGCAGCGCTAAATTGTCTAACAAACTACTGTAATTATCCAGCAACTTTTATTAACGCGTACAAACAAGATGTATTAGATAAAGTAGCGATTGCAATTGACGATCGAAAACGTTTAGTCCGAAAAGCTGCAGTAAAAGCAAGAATGCTATGGTTTTTAGTTGGCGCGCCAGGAGGAATTAAAGAACAATGATCTGTTTATTTTAAGTTAAATCTAAAAACTGATCGTAATAAAATATTTTTTAACTTACAAAAACAAAATACGTTCATTTTTATTCAATATAAATAGATATAAATTTAGTAGTAATATTGTTTTGTATATTATTAAAGTTACTTACACAAATATAATTTTATATACCCGTTTATACATGTTAAAAAGCAAATGATTTCTCTCACTGTACTACTTTTTCCTATAAGAATAAAGAAACTGATTCATCATATTGTGTTTGCCCTATATTGTATATAATGTACATAATTTAATAAAGAATTGATTTCTATAATAGGATTGAAACCTGAAAGTTACTCTTTTAATGCATTTAGTATATCAGAAGCATGGGTGATGGTAAGATTCAACTTGCAACAATTTCCTTTTTTTTTTTTTTTCAGTTTCATTTTATTAATGTAATATTTTGCGCGAACAATTTGTGTTGGATAAAAATGTATTTATAGGTGTAGTAAAAAATGGTGCATACAAATATGAAGATGGTACAAAATATATTGGGGATTGGAATTCAAAGGGTTTGAAACACGGTGCAGGTTCTTTACTTCTTCCCGATGGAACACGTTACGATGGTGGTTTTCAAAATGGATTGTGCTCTGGATTGGGAGTTATAGTGTTTCCAGATGGAGCAAAGTAAATATTATAAGGTCGTAAGAATTTTACTTTTCACGATTATCAACCTTTTAATGTTTTTATACGTTAGATACGAAGGTGAATTTATGCAAGGTTGGTTTCACGGCCATGGTGTATTTTGGAGGTCAGATGGAATGAAATTTGAAGGAGAATTTCGTGGTGGCCGTGTATGGGGATTAGGTATGTAACCTATCGAAGGTACCAAACGTTTTATACTAAATCAATAAACTATTGCTTTAACAATCTCTAGGAATAGTTACATACGCTGATGGATCACATGGGTTTCCTAGAAACGAAGGTTTCTTTCAAGATTGTAAACTTGTACGTCGTAGACATTGTCCTGACATAGTACAGAAGGCACAGAAGATCTCTATGATGGCTCGTGCCCAATGTAGTTAAATATTAGACATAAATAAAAATGAGTCGTATTTAATCTTAATAAAATTATTTAACATGTCATACTGTTATTTATTTATCAATTCCAAGAACAGTATTAGTTGCCTTAAATTGCTGATAAAGTTATTAGCTGACTAATAAGTTACACAAACTTGAAAGGTACTTTTTACGTTGCATCATCATCATTATTATTATTATTACTTCAAACGTTTAATGTTCTGTCGTTTATTGAATGTAACAGGGAACGATAAAATCATAATTAAATATTCGCTCTTAATTACGTAAAATAAAAATAGCCATATTGTTTACATCTTAAATCAGCGGCGCGCACGTGATCATGCGATTGCAAAATACTATGTATACGTATATACATAGTTGTTAGAAAATATAGGGTATCTTATTCAGAAGTCTGTAATATAAATTTCTTGATCGATTATAGATATGGTACAAACCTAAATTCTAGGATAGCGAAGTTTCTAAGGTAATTTGCAATCGTTACTTTATTTCGCGTGCTTGTGCGAAACTTTCCGTGTAGATTCTAATATGAACTTATGTATGGAATCTAATATTACACGTGCCTATTAAAAAATTAACATTAATGTTTTTATCATTTCACGATTGCTGTTCTACATTATCCCGGGAATTTGAAAGGCAAATAAGAGTTGAAGAAAGAACCATCGAATCATTCTAGCTTCATAAGACATGTTTTTAAGATAGTACTAACCAGTTGTGATTATGCGACGTTGCTAAACCTAGATAAGCAGTGATTGTGATGCAAGCTTTACCAATTTTTATAAATGGAATAAAGTATTTAATGGTTAAAGAATTTTATTCAAACTATAACAAGCTATGAATCGATATTTTTATAATAATACCGTTGATAAAATGAAGTTATTATTTAAGAATAAAATAACTCATTTTTTTATCGGGAAGTTCGATAATCAGTAAAATTAGAGGAATTTCTAACTTTTTTTTATAGGGAAAATCTTATTACAGTTTGAAAGGACACTTTCAGGTAAGGACGGATTACTTCTTACATTCCTTGTTTTACTTGTTGCCATAATACCGTACACGATACAGTTATTACAGTTTTCTATTGCTTCATTCCTATCGTTGGCTAGCATGAAAATGGTTCTTGTATTTTGTTCCCTCTCGTGGTTTGATTAGCCAATAGTCAATATCTACTTAGTGTCGGTATCAGTCTGTTTTTTTTTTCTTTTTCATTTTATCTGAAATTTAGTAGATTTGCCGTTTACGTTATTAGAATGGTTTCGTGGTTATATGTATTCGTACTGTCGCTTCTACGATTCGTCGTTTAAGATCATCAAAATCATCGATGGCGTTACTTTGTAAGTAATAACGATTGTTATCTATGATTCGAAATCAATTAACGTTAATTGTAAATATTGATTTATTAGCAAGAATATTATAAATGCCAGTTCATCGTTTCAACGTAATTACCTTTTTAGTTGGAATTTGAAGCAGTTTTTTTTTTTTTTTTTTAGTAAAATGACTGAGAATATCTTACACAGTGATTAAGTTATAAAAAGACAATTTGATTTTTACCGATCATTAGATTATCGTATAAGTTATTTAAGTTCTAATTAAAATCATTTAAAATATCTATATAATATTTGTTAATATAAATGTTTTAATCATTATTAACGAATACAATAAAACGTACGTTTTAGCGTGATATATTCGTATTTTTAATTCATGGTATGAATAATTAAAGAGTAACCTTTGCTATTTGCTAGAGGGAGTGGAAAGTACACATTATTTATGAGTTGAACTTAAACAAAAATTTACACGAGGAAAAATTTAATAATCTATGATGATTATTTAATGATTTAAAACTAGATATTGCATATATAAGAATATTAATATATTTTATATTAATAATGCAACATTTTCTTTAATTTTCAGTAAAAGAATTAAATATTATATTAGAAAAAATTATAAACAACTCAAAGATCAGCAATGAGTCCTCAGAGTTATAAAAATCATATGACATCAAAAGCTATGGCATCTAATGGTTACACTGGTACCGAGACTCCAGTTAAGGAGTCCAAAAACCATTCATCACCTTGTGAGTCTTTCAACTGTATGTGTGCTTAGAGTAGCCACTTTTATTTTTTTCATTATTATTATTTTTTCGATACGAGTATTACTTCAACAATAGCTTAATGTACGTTATAGAAAAATGAATTAATAATAGGAAAATATTTTAAACAATAATTGGAACTTGAAGTAATCCTCTTATATAGTAATTGCAATTCCATCGTTTCGCTATGTTATATATTTATATTTTAATGTTTTACACTTTAATAATAAAATTGTGGAAGTTTATAATATACTTGTAGCTTTTGTACTATTTTATTGTGTGTTTTATATATAACAAATTAATTTGTTCCGGCAACGGCTGTATTTTGTTTAATTATTCATCGTTTAAATATTTCTAATGTTTGTGTCTTGTCAGATCAATGTTATTTGGATTAATAATATTTTTTATCTTATTAGCAATGCCATGGTTTGGCATGGACATAGGAGGTACATTATGTAAATTAGTATATTTTGAACCTAAAGATATTACAAGGGATGAAGCAGATGCAGAGGTAGAAACCTTAAAAAATATTAGGCGATATTTAACTAAGAATTCAGCGTATGGGAAAACAGGCCATAGAGATACACATTTACAAGTATGTATTACAAGTATGTTTATTGCATGTTTCAATCCTGATACCATTATGAACACGTGTTATGTTGTTTCTATTACAGATGGATAACGTTTGTATCAGGGGTAGACGTGGTACGTTACATTTTATCAGATTTCCTACAAGTGAAATGGGAAACTTTTTAGCATTAGCTAGATCTAAAGGTATGGCAAATCTTGTAACAACTGTTTGTGCTACCGGTGGTGGAGCATACAAGTTTGAAAAAAATTTTAAACAGGTGAGATATCTATTTCTTTACGTTACAAAACATTCTGTACATTCTGTACATATTGTACAGATCTAAATAAATTGTACATATTCATTATAGGAAGTAAATATGAATTTAGCAAAATTTGATGAACTAGATAGTTTAATACGTGGTATGCTTTACATGGAAACTTCAAATCCACGTGAATGTTATTATTGGTCTCATCCTACGGATGATAGTAAATGTCAAAAGATTCCTTTTGATTTTTCTGAACCCTATCCATTTTTGGTATGTTTTATTTTCTACAATATTAATGTGTAATATATATATATATATGAATTATATCATGTTTTATAAATATTTTTTACAGCTTGTAAATATAGGGTCAGGAGTAAGCATATTAGCAGTGTATGGGCCAGAAAACTACAAAAGAATATCTGGTACCAGGTGTGTTCTTTTTGTAATAGTATAAATATATAATATCAAATTAAGAATATATAATAATATATTTATTTCATATTTAGTCTAGGTGGTGGTACATTTTTAGGATTATGTTGTTTGTTAACTGGGTGTAACACTTTTGAGGAAGCAATAGAATTAGCAACTGGTGGTGATAATACTAGGGTGGACAAATTAGTTAAGGACATTTATGGTGGGGATTATGGACCTTTTGGTCTTCCTGGAGATCTTGTTGCAAGCAGGTATTACTTCCAATGATTAGATAAATGTTATTTTGATTTTATATTTTTGTAATTTACTTTTTATTTCATATACATTGCTTTAACCATATGTGCAGTTTTGGACAGATGAATTCTAATGATCGACGAAATGCAGTTAGTAAAGAAGATCTTGCACGTGCAACACTTGTTACTATTACAAATAATATTGGTTCTATCGCGCGTATGTGTGCCGTCAATGAGAAAATTGAGAGGGTAAAAAAGAATACGTAATTAATGTATTTATTATACTCATTTCTTAATGGTAATATTAAGTGATATTTTTAGGTAGTATTTGTAGGAAACTTCCTTAGAGTAAATCCTATATCGATGAAACTTCTGGCCTATGCTATGGATTATTGGTCTAAAGGAACAATGAAAGCTTTGTTCTTAGAGCATGAGGTGGAATATATATAAAATACTTTTTAATAAGTTTAAAAAATTCAAAATAATGTATTCATGTCTTTTTTTTCCCTTTTCAATTATAGGGTTATTTTGGTGCAGTAGGATGTCTGCTCCAATTTAATGGTGAAACTAACTAAAATTATAGGAAGATGAATAATATACATATATATAGCATTCCATTTGATACTTTAACTCAAATGAATCTTTTTCATGAGGACGGTTATATTATTATTTAATGTAATTATTTATTTTTGTTATGTAATATTTAATTTCTCAGGAATTATTTGTATATGTTGTATATGCAGTTACAATATTACACCAAATTTTAATAATGGCAAAAACCTAAGGTTAGAATTGTGTTACCTTCAAATTTGACCATATTTATTACAGTTTCGGTGAATGAACATAGTATAGTAGATTATTGTTTCGAAATATGTTACGTGATTATTGCATAAAGACCTAATGTGGGCACAAACCTTGAACGAGTTTGTACAGGAATTTACAATGGACCAAAACACAAACACATGTAACTTATCCAAATATTTTTTGTATGAGTAAAATGAGTCTACCTCATATTTTACTTTCTAAATATTTGTATAAATATATGATTATAATCTTACATACGATATTTATTATCTCTACAATTTCTCAACCGTTGACAATTGTTAAAAAAATGGAAAACAAAAAAAAAAGTAATGCATTAACCACTACTTAATCTTATTACTGCTATCGATTGTTGTTAATATGTTCGTATGTTGATCATATACAGCACGAAATTTCATAATTGATTAGTGATTTGTTATAATAATTGCTAAAAATGGTAAAAAATATATCGGTCGGTGGCCACATTTGTAGGTTATTCACATGCATTTTTTAGGTGTTTGAAAAATATATGGGATAATTACTAGATATTTATAATTACTGAATTTTAACGCATTGTTCGTAAGATGCTTCAAGGTGTAAACATGTAATCGTAGTTAGACATTTTTGTATAGGATAATTTATAATGTGCCGAACAATAGAATAAAAAATATCACAACGATATTTTTACTATATGATTATGAAAAACGTTGTTTCTAAACGTTTAACATTACAGCTAACATTTGTATGAATTTATAATAAGTTTATTTTTATGGAACAGGAAGAAATGTAATCTTTTTATATTAGTAGATAATTCTATATTGGGTACAAGATATTAGAAGCTTTAAACCGTTATTGCAAAATAATGTTCTGGCTGTATTAAATACATCTGTGCATGCATTTAACGTGTTTTTATTGCATTTTATAATTTATAATAAAGTAATACCGTTATTGAGGAATAAAATATTTTCCTTTTTATTATCATACATTATTGTATTGCGTATTCTACATGTTCCCTTGATACTGTGAATTGAGTTTTGGTTACTTAGCAACTATTCTATCAAAACACTATAATTTCATGCTGAAATCATGTAGTGACCTTTATACTTATCTATGAAATTATAAAATAAATATATCGATATTTTAAAGTAATAATTGATATTTCTGTTTGTTATCATTTATTTTTCTAAATTCTTATTTATAATCATTGAATCTGTGATTGATAACCGAGTTTGTAATATTTTATCCTTCTGATTTTATTGTCGTAAAAATGGTGAGTTTGTAAATTTATGATCGTAAATGCAGATTAATAAAATTTTGTACATAAATATACGTGTTGTATTTCTTCGTATTTAATTTTTGTAGGGGCCTAAAAAGGTAAAGGTACCTAACACTGTTGATGGAGTAGATACAACAAAAATGAATAGGGAGCAATTAGAAATTTATGCTCATAAGATACTTGAAGAAATGGAGCGCGAACGGGAGGAAAGAAATTTCTTTCAACTTGAGAGAGATAAGATCAGAACATATTGGGAAATTACACGACATCAATTAGATGAAGCACATGCAACTGTCAGGTATTTTTCTATACTTGATTGTAAATCTAATACTTTACTGAAATTTAATCATTATTCACCGTTTACCAAGAAATAAAGAACGTGAAAAGGAAGAGTTATCAGAAAAACATGAAGCAGAACTCAAATTGTATAAACAAAAAGTCAAACATTTAATGTATGAACATCAGACTAATTTATCAGAAACTAAGGCTGAACATATGGTTGCTCTTAAAATGGCACAAGATGATCATACTCTTCAAGAAAACGAACTAATTAAAGACAAGAGAGAATTAAAAAGACTACAAAAAGAACAAGATTTAGCGCATATAAACGAAATAAAATCATTAAAATTGGTACGAAATAAATGCTAAATATTTTTTAATTAGTATTAAGTAATTTGTATGAATTTATTATTTAGAAACACGCGGAAGAAATTGATAAGTTGATAAAACAATTCGAAACCGAAGCGGCAGAATTGGAGCAAAAATATGAACAGAAGTTAACAAGTCAATATGAATCTCTTACTTTAAAACATCGTATGGAGATAACTGAAGTAGAAGAGAGAAAAAATACCCAAATCGCAAATTTGATAAAAAATCATGAAACTGCGTTTGCAGAAATGAAAACTTATTATAATGATATTACTCTCAACAATTTATCATTGATAAAGAGCATGAAGGTACGATTAATTAAAAAAAGAAAAAAGAATGGAGTTATTTATTTACTGATATTATTCGATTTGTAGGAACAAATGGATGAAATGAGGAGTAACGAAGAGCGTATGAAGAAACAAGTACGAGAGCTAACTATCGAAAATAAAAAATATTCTGCCGACGTAAAGTCGTACGAGGAATCCTCGACGAATTTTACTCGCCAACTTGCTAATTACGAAAAGGATAAACAAAGTTTAATCGTTAGTATTTATCATTTTTTCCACACGTTGGTGATTGTTTATCTAAAATTTTTATAATTTCAGAATACTAAAAAAAGATTGGGAATAACTATCAAAGATTTGGAGAACTTAAAATGGGAAAACGAAGTACTAGAATTACGTTTTGAAAAGGTAAAAAAAAAAATATATATATATTGTATATATGTAGGTTTTTTATGGACAAAAGTTACACTTTATTCTAATCGAAATTAAACATTTTATGATTTAGTGTCAGTCTGAAAGAAACGAATTACATTCAAGATTTGTCTCAGCAATACTTGAATTGCAACAAAAAACAGGTTTAAAAAATGTTCTCTTAGAAAAGAAACTTGAGAAGTTATCCGATTTATTAGAACAACGCGAAGTACAAATTAGCGAAGTGCTTGCTGCTGCTCAATTAGATCCAATGGCCGTTATTAATGCTAATAAAAAATTAGAGGTTCGTTCATTCGTTATTTTTTTCTTTTTTTTTTTTTTTATTTTTTTTTTTTTTTGTATTTTTGTAAAAAAAATTTTTTTTTGTATATTTGTAAAAAAAACTTTTTTCTGTAGAATATGCTGAGTAGAAAAAATAGCGCTATACAAGATCTCCAGTATGAATTGGCGAAGGTTTGTAAAGCGCACGACGATCTACTTCGAACGTACGAAGCTAAATTACAAGAATATGGGATTTCAAAGAGTGAACTTGGTTTTCAACCATTGAGAACGAAGGCAATAACTACAAAGTTTGGATTGGGACCTGCTGGTCTTGTTACTTCGAACATTTAGTTTGTAAGATTTTAACAATCTCTCTCGCTAACAATTAGTGAAATGTAAAAATAATAAAATAAAATTAATTAATTAAAAAAAAAAAATGGAAATAATCTCTGATGCAGAATAACTTTATTTTGTGAAAGAGGTAAGTTTCAGCGCATCCATTTTATTTTTTTTTTACAAATTACATAAAATTATCACAGAATGTACAGAGTAGATCATATAGGTGCCTGATAGTTGTATACTTGTACAATTCTATCTATCAGATACATCACCATATCACGTCTTCTTGTAACTGTCTAACAACTAACAGGCACAATTATATTTGAAGATGCTTTATATATATAAATAATATATATAGATTTTATATATATATATATATATATATATATAGATATTAACATATAGACATAGACACATTTACTAGTCTAATTTATAAAATATTATAAATCGAATATATCAGGTCACGTGGTTAATAAAGTTCAAACACTTATATATATTGGGCTTATGTAAAATACCTTTCCTTCAAATCTATTGATTTTTTCATTTTCGGAAATATTTAATCATTAAGTGAAGAAATAACTCATTAATTTTTGTTTTTTTTTTTACACATTTGAAAACATTATATAATATTTTGTATAGATATAATCTTATTAAGAATGTATATGTGCACACGCGTACGAGCGAGTGTGTATATTCTTTGTACACACATATATAATTATATATACGTATGTATACATATATATTTTTTATATGTGTATGTATATTAAGAATTTGGCACAATAAGAAATAGAATCACAGTTGAAATCATTGTACATCATAAGAGTTATAGTTTGTTAATACTTTTTTTTTCTATATCTGCAAGTTCAATTGTAACTTTGTTTTTACTCGAAAGACATCTTAAATGCGTAACACAATTTAGCTAGATTTCATTTTCGATTGTTATATAATATCACGAAGTAACTAGTCAAAAGAGATCATGATTTCAGAAATAATAGTATGAACATCCAAAAATCTTTATATTTAACTCTGACCACTGTAAGCTTTTCCTGCAGATTTTTAGATTAGGCTCAGTTCATTGGTTCATCGTCTCAAAAGAATACTGAATCTATTTTAATTTCTCAATGTGAATCATAGACGGTAAAAAAAATAAGCATCTGTTTTAATTTTAGACATTAGTGGTCCATTGTTCCGTTGTATCCCTTCTTCTATATTAGGTTCCTATATATTTTTTAAAGTATACTACCATTAAAGGTGCACGGGTTTCTAATATTTTTATCTAATAGTGCCGTAATTAAGTGAAAAACTATGCATTCCGTTTCTAAGCAATTTACCAGTATTATACTTATACAATTTCGATATAAATTTTGTAAAATATAACGTTACACTTTCATTTGAATTTTTAGAAATTGTTGAAAAGATACGATTATGCGTTAAATTTTCCGAAGATTAACTTTAACTTTTACAGTAAATAATTATATCCTGTGTCTTTTGTATTATCGAAATAATAAATTTAAATTTTGAATACTGTATTTAAGACTCGTGATTTTTTTTTTTTTTTTTTTATATAAAAATTGTAAACAATAAACAAATGCTGATACTCGATAAAAAATGTTATAAAAAATCTTTAAACAGTTTTAATTTTGAAAGAAATATAGAAAATGTAATCTTTGCGTTATAAAATTGAATGAAACAATCGTTTGACTCTGTATAAAAAGTATTTTCAATAAAGTATTTGTACATGCATTATTTTTAATTTGAGATCCATAAAATATCTTTTGATTTTTGTTCAACTCATTA
The DNA here is from genome assembly GCA_019453375.1 of Ctenoplectra terminalis. Lineage (NCBI taxonomy): Eukaryota > Metazoa > Arthropoda > Insecta > Hymenoptera > Apidae > Ctenoplectra > Ctenoplectra terminalis. The sequence continues at coordinate 613,258 of SMSQ01026166.1, read as the reverse complement.
TCGTCCAGTTTGGCAAAACGTCGGCAATTAATGTAGAAAAGTATGTCGTTACATTGTATACCACGGTTTCACCAGCAGCTAAAATTGCGCCAAACGAACCATATGTACCATAATCTATAATACTGTGATTACATGCCGATAAAACCGCGAGATCTTTGCCGGGACCTCTCGCATCCATATCGGATACGAATTTGATTCTATGTCGCTTACTATGCAAATTATACTTGCACCAAACTATGTTATCGCTAGTTACTACAAACACTACATTATTATACTTGCCGATAAAGTAATCCATTGCCGCGAAATAATAACTGACTGGTGCAGGTCTGATCTTTAATTTTTGCCATAAATAATTCACATAGTCTGTTCTTCGTACGTGTATGCTTACAAACGTTGATTCGGACAATTTAAATTCCGCTGCAACCTCTTTTAATACCTTTTCCGCATAAGCTCTTAAATTTGGCTTAAATGTAAATTCTCTTCGTACATCATCCAACCACATCAGAATAAGGGACCAATAAGCTGCATGTCTGTTAATAAATACATTAAAAAAATAAAATGTCAGCTATGATAAATGAAATATCGCCTACCTTGGTATGATGATATTTTGTTCCGTACTGTTCCATTGTCCAACAGAATTAACAACTTGACTAACATCCAAGTTACATTTTCCAATGTAACTGAGCGGTGGAATACTGAGATTTTCAAAGTATTCCTCGAGAGTTTTTAATATGCAACGTGGCATAAATGGTTCCAAACCAGTCCTTCTCGCAGTGGCCCATACCGAAGCATATTCCCAGATCTGATTTCCAAGTCTGCCACCTTGGGCTGCAGAAACTATTCCATATTTAGGACAAGAATTTCTCCATTCCGGTGGAATTCTGATATTCTTTAACGTGGTACGGCAAAGAGCTTGTTCATACGTTGAGATCTTTATATGTCGGGCTGGTGGGTTGGACGTGTACATAGGAAACAGGAAGACATGGATGCAGAAGACCACTATCAGAGCAAGAACTATTGCGCTTGCAAGTACATGCTGCTGAGCGTGACTCATTATCCTTATTTACTCCTGTAGTCACTACGTATCGATCAAATCTTTTTCTATCTTCTACCGCTTTCTGCTTATTTATTTTCTACTCTTCAACTTCCACTACTCCAGCATTTCGTATCTACAGGCGTGCCATGTCCTTTGCTTTTCGTCGTACATCTTTACAATGATAATATTATTTTTATTGAACAGTACATTCTTCTTACTTGTAGATGATAGCAGGATATGGGTTGTATAATTAATGATGGTAATAGAACTGATTAAAAATAAAAATTGCCGAAAAATATTATACATTTTTCCTTTTTTTTTTTTTTTACAATCCAATTAACAAAAGTTTCGTTACGTTTTGCGAATAAAATGTTAATAATTTTTCGTCCGATAGATGGGTAACGCAATTAAGTAGTATAGGTCGATGTTGGTCAGACAATGAAAAGGACATGGCCTAGCATATTTTGCTTAAAAGTTGGTAATTTAGCAAGGTTTTATTATACAAAGCGCGATATATGTAAATTAAAATGATTTATTAGTACTTTTTTTATTTAGAATCTAATGAAATTATAATACATGTTATATACGACACTACAAGGTAGTAACAGGTGGTGAGGTTTAGATGTTACATGAACTTTGATGTACATATATGTATATGAATATATACATATGTATACAAGAGTAATATTTATTATTCATATAGCTACATACAGCAGGTAAAAATATACAAAACATAAAATTGTAAAGAAAAAAATACGCTGAAGTATAAAAAAATAATGATTAAAAAACATGATATAAATATTAAGAGAAGCGTAGATTCGAGTTGCTTCGTAAGACAGACGATCGAATTACGTCCAACACTTGAATCAAGTTATCTTAAACGTATACGACAATATTTTAATACCTACTCACCTGTCCCAAAGAATGATTGGCATTGCATTTCAAGCCTACTTATATCCATCAGGCTTATGTTCACCACTCTGCTTCTACCGTTCATGTTTTCCCGGCGAAATCGATGCGTATCTCGTGCATTGACGCTTGTTGCGTATCTACACGAGATGTTTTACGTTTTTTTTCACCAATGTTACTTCTTCGATGCGAATAATCACAGTGCACTCATTTTCCGTATTAGGATGACCGTTCTAGCTTTTCTTCGTGACAAAACTGTTCGGGCAAACAGCTGAATCGTCAACGAATTTTCGTTTCGACAGAACTTGCATCCTTGGATCGGGGGATGTTGTCCCGATGGATGACGTCATGGGACACCGTCTCCCCTGGGCAGTATGATCATAAACGATACGTAGCATAGATCGCTCGTGCAATATAAATTCAAGTCCCCGAACCGGGGAAACTCTTAACCATTCAAATGTCACGCGCGACATTACCGGTTCAGAATAGAATAAGACAACAGCGATACTGGAACGTAAGAAATTACGATTAAATATAACGATAGTGAATTATTTTAAACACAATTAAAATTGGCATCTAATTATAGAATTTACATTTAACGAGAGAAGATTGTAGTTGTCTATTATCGAATACATTCTATCCTATCTTTCTTATGCGCATTCTTCGTTTAAATTATTATACATTATGCAATTAAACCGCAGACGAGGTGTCGTCTGTGATAAAGAAGTCTGATTTTTTACACGGTCGGTATTCCACAATATGGGACACAAAGTTTCATAGGATGTTATCAGTGGCGTGCCTGTACCGCGTCAGTACCGGTAGCATCGCGTGCGATGACGCCACTTGGATCTCGCCCTCTGTGTGCAATAATCGAAATCGTCCAATTTGAATTCTGCGCAGAGTTGCTTCTGATCTTGATGCAAGTTGCGGTAAGGAGTAATTTATCTTAGCAGTTTTCTTTATTTTATTAAAGTTTTTTTAAAGTGCGCAAGTGTAGCGATGATTGAAACAAAAAGAACGACCAACATACTGCATTTGTTGATATTGTAAGTAACACCGATGAATAAATTTGCTTACATACTCCGTACTTTCTGTAAAGCGGTTAACTTCGTAGAAACGAAATGCGCGCGCAGAGGCGAAAAATGTTTATTTTCAATAAAAAAGAATTCTCTTTAATATTTCAGAGGGAATAGAGCATGGAAGCTTTGTTTCTTCTCGATACTCGGTCGAAATCATAACGAGGCCAAGATCTTATCGAAACCTTCGATCGTTCCATTCAATCTTGCTCTTTTCGATCCTCTCGTCCTCGGTTCTTCGTCCTCGCCCCTCGATACCAAAAGCCGATATACGTAAGCTTTATTGTACATTCGATCGTTGCTCGTATCCGCAATATTGTTCGAGAAATCGCTTCGAGGCGCTTCTCTGTGTCGACAATAAGACAAGGAGAAAAACCTCTCGCGGATAAGCTGGAAAATTTCTTAAAGGACAAGACGTTGTGTCGTTGTCTCATAGTCGGCAATGCATAACTGGAACATAAATGACAATAAATATTCTCACATTTAATTCTAATCTTTCAAAGTAAGGAAAACGAATGTCCTCTTGCCTGTTTTTAGTTTTTCTGAAAAGTTGTCTCGAATCCCCGGAAGGAAAAGGCGAAGCGGTGGGAGTTGTTTCGATCGCTCATCGTTGCTACGTGCACGGAAAAATTCCTGCAGTTCGAGGACCTGGTAAATCTGGCATGCATGCACGGTGACGCTTATCGTGACGAAGAAAGATACCGATTGAAATTGCGCGTCTGAGATCCACGTTACTGACAGCTTGTCTGTTGAAGGTACGTGTACTCTTCTTCCACGATTTCAGACCGTTCTGGGATATGTATTTCCTATGTTCGCAGCGGTCTAATTTTCTATACGCTGCCTCGTTTTCTGTTGTTCCGTGATCGTTTCAACTGTGATTACGTGTATTTACACGTTGATCGATATTTTCAACGTTTAACAATTTAGCAGCTGTCATTGGTTGATCGAAAGAAACGAAGTAAAGCAGGTCGAGGGAAAACAGAAGACCTCGGCGGAGGATGAGCGTGGCAACCTTTGGCCAGAACCAAGTCGGATTAAACAGATAACTCGCTTAGTCGGTCTATTAGAAGACAAAGTGATTAAGCGGAGTTTTACGGCCCGGGCGAAGTTGGGATCGTGAAAAAAGTATGATGCGTCGTCGCTCAGCACATAAAGTCCCAGAGTGTAAAATTCGTTTAGTTACTTGGCCAGCCGTAAAATTGCGGTCTATGGCGACCTTTATCTTGGCTCGGCGTGATTCGCGTCGTTTTAGTTCGGAATAAAAAAAAGACTCACGGCTGAATGCAACTTTCACCCTTTTATCTTGGCATGGGGTTCACCTGGATGATCCCGGCGTTCACGCTCGACTCCTAGTTAGCGAGGAAAGTTTACGTCGTCGGTCGGAAATTGCATTTCGCGTGTTGAGAATCGAGCTAAATGAAATTTGATCGCGAACAGGGGAATCAAGGGACGGAGGACTTAGATACGCGTTCTGCGTGTTTCATACAAGAACGACGATGCGATTTACGCAAAGCATACGCAGAAGTACCTCCTTGGGGCCCTTGGGCTGTTCTCTCGATGGTTAATCGAGTTGTCAGAGCTGAGCTTGGCGATCACTGAGGAAGCAATGTTCCAGAGCGAAAAGTTTAACCGCGATCGGTGTAATATCGAAATGCACTCTGGTCGACTTCGACGAGAGAGTTTGATGTTCAATATTGACACTTACAAGTAGCTCGTTTATTTTAGTTCGGTATGGAGTTCGTTAAACATACAGATCGCATTTGTGTTATAAGAGCACGTTTTTATTATTCGTTTACCAATGCGAAATGAATTGCGGAACGAATTTCGAAACGTCTTTGATTACGATAAATTGATGCAACGAAGGATCAGCCGATGAACTCGTACAGGTACAAACAGCTTCGGTTTACTAACGAAATTATAGGGACCGGTGACAACTAGGGATACCATGTACCTCTGCTTAGCCAGAGATTTGGTTTACGCAAGGGATAAGTCATGGAAGGAGTAAGGGAAAGGGCTCCTGGTAGCTCGCCGTAGGATCGGAGGGGATGGGTTAACGCCGGGAAAGGGTATCTTGCGGAAATTCGATGCTAATGAAGGAAATTGCGTAGATGCCAAACCAGTATTTCCCCTATCTCTCGTCCTGCTCGTCGCCTAGCACCCTTCTACGAAGTGGTAGTAACGAATTTCTCCCCTGTTCCACGTTTACGAGTCGTGTCTCCGAGCTCGCTAATTTTCTATTTACTAACTTGCTATGTACCAACTGTTATTTCCTCTATATAATTCCCGGACTTGTTCGTATACTTTCTTGGAACAGAGTAATGGCTACATAACAACGTAATGTCTAAGTAGCTGTAGTATATTTAATACTCGGTAGTTGCAGCAAAATTTGATACGAACCAAGCGAATTATTATTAATACAGCCAACTTGGATGCGACGTGGTTCGTGTCTGCATTATACTTTCGGGATATGCTTATCGTCCCCTTTTCAAGACATATCTCGCGATAAACTGCCGATAGGTCAGAGGGAAGAAAAGGTCTAAAAGTATTATCGATTATTTACGATGTACTATATATCGTAATGTTTTATGGGATAATCGAAGAACATCGGGAAAAATCCAGGAAAAGAAGATTATCACCCAATAGAATTCAGGGGTGGGCTTACTAGCGCCCTTCCATGTTATCTCTATCTCGTCGGGGATGTCTCCCTTATTTAAATGGGCTGCCAATGCGAGCAGGAATATGGAGGTACGCTTTCCGAGGGCTGCGGCTTTGCTATGCCCATTTTCAAGGGTAGAATAGAAGTAGGGAAAAGGGTCGGGAACATCTTCTTCGGAACATAATCGACGAATTATTTGCTTTTTCTTTAATTTCTTACCATTTCGATGGAAGATTTAAGTTACTGTTCTTTTTTTCCCAAAAACTAGATACCTATAATTTTACGCGTTAACCGCGAATCCAGTCAGAGAGTAGTTTACACGATCGAGAAGCTAACCGTACGGCGAAACTCGGTCACGCTTCGGCTTATTCTTAGCCGTTGCGCTCGTGGAGAATTTCCTACGATGATATTTCTTCGGGTCGGAAGTGCTCGGAAATGAAAGTGTCCGCGCTGGGAATATTTAAAGCGCGTTCGCTTACGCGTTTGCCAGAAAATCAACGGGGGTGGTCCGTCCCCTGTGAGGGCGGATTTTTTCCTCGGGTTTCGTTAAACTTTGATAGGAAACGGCTGAAAGCTATGTAAATCTTAATTAATCGCGCGAGACTACTTAATTTCCCTCGCAGACGCTTCGAGTCCATCGTAATTTACGTTGGTCGCTCCGAGGTTTCGTTCAGGGTTCTTCACCTTTACTCGTATCGCATCATCGCGCCGTTTTCGCAGCAGTATTTCCCGTTTTCTTCCTTGGCCGTGCGAAACTGCATCTTTCTGCCCGACTACGAGGAAAAGTTGTTCTTTCAGAGTTTCTTCTCTTTTCCGGCCCTCCGTTACCCCTTTCCACTTTGGAAGATCGTAACTTCAACCCTTTACCCACGACTTCGATCCATCGATTCTGAGTGTCTCGTCGTTACTCGTCGCGGCCATTATCTCTAACTCGATCCACGAGTTAGAGACCGCTCGTTCGATAGTTTATTTTATTCACAACCGTAGCCATGTGTTCATTAAATTGTTCACCGGCCAGACGCGCTCCTCTATTCTTCTTCGTTATTTCGAGACTGTCGATATTGCGTTAACAACATATCCGATAACGCAACGATACAGGAGGTGGAGGACTCGAACTATGTCCACTGCAATTACCGGAATGAAAGTTTGTTTACGTGACCCGGATACGCGTATCGACGGGGAGACAAGGGGCTGTGAAAAATGGTCCATTTGTAATCACTCGGAGGTTGAAATTTAGTTAATCGAGACCAAGATCTTTTTATTTTCTTTCGAGATATTAACTACGCTGACGATTAGCGTAGAATCGATGTCGTTATCGATTTCGTTATCCATTTTCTCAAGATACATTTCATATCGCGATAATTCTCTTCTGCTCGAGCAATAAAAGCCCAAGATAACAACGAGTCAAGCAGACTTTCATCGATAATGTATCTAACGATCGATCATACTTTTCTCGGTTACATCGAGAGGAGACAGTTTCACTGGTTCAGAGGTAGAAGTCTAGCGATCGGGTGGCCTCTAGCCCGAACGGTACTCGATACTTCTCATTTCGAGAGGCAATCGACTATTTGCATCTTTATGGGGTGTTATAGCCCGTCGTTCGTCCGTAAACGCGTTCACGCGCTATTGGCTCGTTCGAGGCGTGTTATTCGTGGGTTAGGCGAACGCCGATGAAACGCAGCCGAGTGACGCAGAATAAACCATGGTCTATACTCCACGAGTGGTACGTAACACGCTTTTCGCGGCAGAGTACGCTTTTACTGGTTGGAAAAGGAAAAACCCGAGAGCGGCTAACGTGCCAGCCTCTCGACTCGTTGTTTTTTCCCCTTTCCTTTTTTCGACTTTCGTTACACCTGTTTTTTCGTTGTACGGTATTTTTCAGCCATTCGATTCCACTGAGTGTTCCTCGTCGGAGAATAGGGGAGAAAGGAAAAAAGGGAAAAAAAGATTTCGATTTTATTTTTTGCCACTTTCCCTCTTTCCTTTGTCCTGCGTGTCATTGGTCACTTTCGTTCTCGTTCCTTTGTTTCGCCTATCGCCCTTCGGTTCGTTGGACCGCAATCATCAAGAGGTTGCCGAAGGATTATCGAAATGAAAGAAAGACGTGTCCCGAGGATATTCGGAAGCGAATGGGATAATGTCTGTGTTGAAATACACAAAAATTTTGTCGTACGGTGTAAATCGTAGAAGTTTCACAACAAGATGTTTAAAAGATGAGGCAATTCCGATGCAAAAAGAAATGAATTACAAAATGAGTTTTGTTACAATAAAACTCAATTCGTGAAGCAGAACAACTAAGAGTCTAGCAAGGTGTTCGAAGTTTGTTAGTCATCCGGTAGGAAGACACCGAAGGGACGATATATTCTGTCTAGCCGTGAGATGAGAAGAAGAGAACGGTCAGAGAAGAATTCGTCTGATATTCAGCTTTTCCCTGATCGGGCTGCATTAATGCATGGGCTGCGAGCATGGTAGACAGACTGCATACAGACTTCTCTGCATCCCAGAAGGCCTATCACACTTTCGATTTTCTCTCCCGACCGACGCTCATGTTCGCGGAACAGAACAAAGCCAGTCTTTGTCGTTTACTCATCCGCAGTACCTACCGATTCAACGAATTCTCGTCGATTTTGTACCTCGGCGTATCGATCACTTCATCGACCACGAGACACAATTGTGAACTCGTTTTTCAACCTTGCACGCGTTAACATTCCAGTTTTCCCTCCTGCTCGATTCTAATTTTAATGAACAACGAACCAAGAACCGTTGTTTCGTGGTTTTCATGGTTGTCTCTTGTTCCCTTCTAAAAAATTGCTAAATAATTCAGGATAGCCTGGTACCTAGCGTGGAGAGAGTTTACAACACCGAACCAAGGCCAGGTCACAAAATTTACACCCAATCTCGGGTCTGACAGTTCGGTGGTAAAAGTTACATGACGCAGGGTCGACTCAATTACCCTAACGAATCCATTAATTAAAAGTTAAATCGAGTGTATTTTCGTTCGTGTATGCGCGACCGCGTTTCGGTTCATTATTCATGGGAACCGATATTACTTTCACCTGACCACTGAATTAATTCTCGTTCATCCCCGAGAAGCTTAGTTCCTCTCGCGACACGATGGGTCGAGGTCGAAGTATTTCCTCGGCGACTGTCGCTTCCGTTCGCGCGATATTCAATATGCAGCGGTATATTGCACCGTCAGAGAATGCTTTAGAACTGTTTACGATCATCGAGTACCTTATGAATTTCCTATACGGAAGGTGTATTATGGAAGAACACGACGTAGTCACGCGTGCAAGTGAGCAGTGAAATATTTGTACGTTAAGGGTAGACGGTAACATCGATTGGAAAGTTTACCAAGAACGATGACAGAATAGCAAGTTTCGCGAAAGATCATCGAAATTGGGCCATCGGCTGGTACTCGATTCATATTTTCAATCGATACCGCGTTACGTATGAAATATTTAAAGGCAGACGATTCGGTTTGCATTATGGTAAACTTCTTTGGGTAAGACGTAACTTAAATTGCACGGATAAAAAACGTTATCCGGTAAAACGTTTTGTTTTTTCTTTCTTTTCCCCAATCTCGAACGTTCTTTGCTGGTTCTTCGCCTTTTGCGCTTTTTCTGAGCTTTTCTTAACGTTTTTGTATTTTAAACCCAGCTCCTCGGGCAAAAACTGTTATAATAGTTTTCCTCTATAACGAGAGGAATTTATTTTTTGGCCGTTCAGTGTGTTCTTATAAATTCCATTGCTTTCCGGTATACTTTTAGCCTTTGGTTGTTACCGTACCGCTCAAATTCCGATTAAACATTATTAAAAGACTTTCCAGCTTTCCCGGATTCTTCTCTCTCATAATTCTGTTCGCGGATCTCTGACCTGGTTTGTCTAGTCTCGAAAGCTATCCGCGAACAAACCTACGGAATGCAAAGTCGAAGTACAAGTGAACGGGTAGCAGCGAAGACGAGGCCAGAATATTTGACTTATTGTTGGTTGTTGATTTAACTGACTTGTTAGCAACGGAACAACGNAGTTTACAACACCGAACCAAGGCCAGGTCACAAAATTTACACCCAATCTCGGGTCTGACAGTTCGGTGGTAAAAGTTACATGACGCAGGGTCGACTCAATTACCCTAACGAATCCATTAATTAAAAGTTAAATCGAGTGTATTTTCGTTCGTGTATGCGCGACCGCGTTTCGGTTCATTATTCATGGGAACCGATATTACTTTCACCTGACCACTGAATTAATTCTCGTTCATCCCCGAGAAGCTTAGTTCCTCTCGCGACACGATGGGTCGAGGTCGAAGTATTTCCTCGGCGACTGTCGCTTCCGTTCGCGCGATATTCAATATGCAGCGGTATATTGCACCGTCAGAGAATGCTTTAGAACTGTTTACGATCATCGAGTACCTTATGAATTTCCTATACGGAAGGTGTATTATGGAAGAACACGACGTAGTCACGCGTGCAAGTGAGCAGTGAAATATTTGTACGTTAAGGGTAGACGGTAACATCGATTGGAAAGTTTACCAAGAACGATGACAGAATAGCAAGTTTCGCGAAAGATCATCGAAATTGGGCCATCGGCTGGTACTCGATTCATATTTTCAATCGATACCGCGTTACGTATGAAATATTTAAAGGCAGACGATTCGGTTTGCATTATGGTAAACTTCTTTGGGTAAGACGTAACTTAAATTGCACGGATAAAAAACGTTATCCGGTAAAACGTTTTGTTTTTTCTTTCTTTTCCCCAATCTCGAACGTTCTTTGCTGGTTCTTCGCCTTTTGCGCTTTTTCTGAGCTTTTCTTAACGTTTTTGTATTTTAAACCCAGCTCCTCGGGCAAAAACTGTTATAATAGTTTTCCTCTATAACGAGAGGAATTTATTTTTTGGCCGTTCAGTGTGTTCTTATAAATTCCATTGCTTTCCGGTATACTTTTAGCCTTTGGTTGTTACCGTACCGCTCAAATTCCGATTAAACATTATTAAAAGACTTTCCAGCTTTCCCGGATTCTTCTCTCTCATAATTCTGTTCGCGGATCTCTGACCTGGTTTGTCTAGTCTCGAAAGCTATCCGCGAACAAACCTACGGAATGCAAAGTCGAAGTACAAGTGAACGGGTAGCAGCGAAGACGAGGCCAGAATATTTGACTTATTGTTGGTTGTTGATTTAACTGACTTGTTAGCAACGGAACAACGCGGAGGGAAGAAAGAGAGAGAAGGGAAGAGAGAGAGAGAGAGAGAGAATGGGACAAGGGAGCGGGGAAGGAACCGAATTGTGTAAACGCATCAGGAAACGTCAACGAGTTGGTCGTTGTTTGCACAAACGATCCTGCCGCAACGAGTGATTCTGGATTACTGGTATTTCGATGTCGATGCTTTGAAACGTTTTACCAGAGACCCATGCCACGGTTTAAGTTTATTAATCCGAGTTTCCAGAGAGCCACCCTCCCTTCTATATTCGCTTTTTTCACGTCTTATGGAATCTATCTCACCGTTCAAGAGCATCGAGAGCCTCGTGCAGTTTACGGGTTCGTGACTAGGATCCAAGAGATCTACTAAGTGATTGGATGTAGTGTATACGCCCGAGGAATTTACCGTAGGTCCCAAGATCTCGATCGAGAGACTCGAAGAATATACTCTGAATATTTTTTCGTATCACTGTTTGCAATAACTGGATGTAAATTACGTAGCCCACCGAGGTGGGCGTCCGACCAGTTGCGGAGTTAATCTACTTGAAATAGTCCCAGAGAGTTCTATTTTCGAAACATCAGATTTTCGTTGTTAGATAAACAGTGTAGCGGTTTCTCTGGCTCGGGAACACCGCTCCGAGGGGTAGGTACGTTACAGTCAACGAAGGAGGAACAGGAGAGATTCGAGAGGGCAGGAAGTAACCCTGTCGGATAGTTACACACCGTCTGATTGAGAGCAGCGAGACCTCTGGGCATTGTTTAGAACAATGTGATGGTAACAGATGCATGCTGCGAGGAATGCAACTGTCTACAATGTTCGTTTGCCGACTAAACATTGATTCGCACGTTCCTTCTCTCGGTTTCAAGTAGAACGAACCGATATATTCGCGCCGTTTACAATTCTCTCCATTAACTTTATTTCTTTTGGAAATGGGTCGTTCTGATTGTTCGATTTTTTGAACAGTCTTAGCACAGAGGGTTGAGATCGATCTGCTGCCACGTAAAAAACGTGTTGCTTTGGTTATTCCAAACCTTAAAGTGAAAACTTTCTCGTCTAATATCAATGACCGGAACGGTCGGAACGTTGGCGAGTCGACACAGCAGCGGTAATATATGTTCGGGAAATTTTCTCGGCGATATTCTCCTAGATTTATGGGTTATTAATTTTATGAACCCCCGGGCAACCTTATCCTCTAGTCGAGCGCACGTGTCCCACTGACAATATCTCAATTACAGCAGACTACGAGCGATCTTCCACACGGCCAGATCTGCCTTACACGTTTTCTTCCATTATCGTCGTCTCTCTGCTCTTCACGCTCAATTATCTCTTATTTGAATCGTGGTTTTACCGACCTCTTCCGTGACGAAATACGCAGACACGGTTGACGTGTACGGGAACCGACATAATTGGAATGATCGCTTTAATTGTTACCGTATGTCTGGCGTTAGTCGGGAACAGGTTGGCAGAGAGTTCAGCTTGTCCCGAATCGTTAAAACGTGCGACAGAAGTTCCGAATCGCTTGAGATATAATATTAACGCGGATGTTAAATTTTAAAGGAACGAGCAAGATTGAAATCCTTCACGGTTAGTAACCATATATGGTTCCCCGATGACAAAGAATGAAACGCGGGCTCGATTGAAGTTTTCATTAATTGTATTCTCGAGTCAAGGAAAATGTTTCTTTATCATTATCATTATTGAGTGTTTCTGTTTCATTAACCATTAAAGAGGGACCAGTTAAATCCTAGACTAGAACGTGGAGTTGTGTTTTCGACAAAGTAAGAAGAAGCGGCAAACTTCCCGGCCTGCGTCTATTTTCTTTAAATTCCTCCGGTAAAGCTACGCTCATCCCTCTGCGAAAGATCGACGAAAGTAAGATAAACACGCTAACGAGAGAAGCTTTGCTTCAGTCGACGTTTCTGGTCTCTCGTTGAAGGGTCGAAGCATCGTCATCGCTGAGATCGCGGAACTATCTTTGTTTCTCTTTCCGTAGTCCAAGCTTGATTAATTAAAACGTTAATATAATTAATCCACGGTCCGCCTTTCGAAAAGGGGTGTGGGAAAGGGAGGATGGGTATCTTTGGTCGAGGCTCGCTCGTCCGGAAACGTTTACGCGTCGAGGGCTGGTCTAACAAGCCAGAAGACACTCCCTGGTCCTTTGATTTCTCTCGTTTAAACATTTGCACTGCCGAGTTTAGAACTTCCCTTCGGTACCAGCGTACAATGGACTGTGGACTCAATGGATTTTGACAAGTAAAATCCAACAACTTGGCTCATTCTGAATCTTAATTTTTCTTTTACCAACAATATTCTTTCGGAGACGTGACACGCTAGGCAAACAAAATTTCGACAATGTCTCTTCCCGATCAATCACGCCCGTGAACTCTCTCGAGTAGTCGCGATTAATTTCGCTTTCCAGAAGTACAAATACCGAGTTCGAGTAACTAACAGCAAAAAGTAAGCAACGAAAGAAATGAGAGACATTAATGCGATTAACTGTACGCGAGCAGATAAAAACAGGTTCGCTGAGGAACGGGAAGATAAAGAGGGAACGAGCCAGAGCTCGTGCAGCATCATTGCACCCGCGTTGTCCTCGAGAGTCGAGGGTCGAGCAAAGGGTGACTGTTGGTTGCCTCCACCCTCTTATCTGACGGAGGGGTTCCAAGATCGTACGCCTTCTCGGTATTGTATTCCGGCTACCTGTCCCTCTCTTCCAGCAAACCGCACGGCGTCCTTTATTTTCGGGTAATGTTGCGTGATAACAACCAACGCTGCCAGCCCTCTCCTCCCTCCGGCTCCGGAATTGCTCCGCTGGGACGATTATTAATATTGTCGGCTGGCTAGCGAAGAGGGATCGGATCGTTAACAGAAAGAGCGCTATCCACGAAGTTTCGCTTGCTGATTTTTCAGAGAACAATGGCGGTGGCCCTTGGTGGCTTCGTTTCTGAGAGGATAAACGTCCAGATTATTTTGTGGTGGTCGACAATTGTACAGTGAATAGAAGATCAAACGAAAGCCCCCTTGTACTTCAAAGAATGAATCGTTTTTGACTGCTTATACCTATGAATATCGCGTCGTTTCGTCGCAAAAGCAAAAATAGAGCTTTTAAAAATAAAGGAATCGAGCAGGATACGAAAATTGTATGACCATTCCTGAAATAATAGCTACTTTATTATTATACGAATACCATTCATCATACGTCACAAGTGAAAAATATCGTTCGAACGGATTTTATCGACAGATTTTATTATGTAATATAAACTTATGTGTTATACATTGCTACATGTTCTTGCTTAACCGCTAGTCCTATCGGCTAGGTCCTTAGAGGCTAGAATGCACAGTGACTTGTACAGAATCATCCTCCTTTCTTCCCTTCGTCGTTCTCTCATTGATTTGTCATTGTTCTCTCGTGAGTCGTTCACGCGTTAGGGAGAAGAGAGAAAGAGAGGAAGAATTGTGTGCGTACAACGGAAAAGGCTTGAAGAGGGAGAAGAAAAATGACACAAAGATGGGGATAAAGGTTGAGGATGAGGGTAACGGATGGTTCAAGAGGGGAAAGGAAAAAGTTTCGAGGTATACGTAAAGGGGTTGGTAGAGAGAAATACAGGAAAGGATAAGATATACATTTACACGAGTGTTTCTTTGGTAACGTCTCCTCTCCTTGTTATCTCTCGCGCTTTTATTTCTTAGGCAAAGTATAGCTACTCCTTCTCTCTCTCCGTGTCGTTGAAACTTTCGTTAAGAAAGCGTCCCCTCGAGCGTTTAGTTTATAAAACGTTCATCCTTAATGCTGCTAAAACTGCGACGGCTTGGTCCTTCTTCCCGGTTGAAATGAAAGGCCCTCCCTTTCGTCGCTCTGTCGGTGCGTATTGTACCGCGAGAAATTTCACGATCCACCGAATAACTCTCTGCTTCGTGGATTAAACGAGCTCGCGAAACGTTTTACTGTTTATCTCGTGAATCGTATAGCTTTCGGTCAAACTTGGTTAAAAATTTCGATTGTTTTGTACTCTATCGATTTTTCACCTATTTATAGATTAGATTAGATTAATGCAAGGACTTGTTTTCGAATTTTTACAATTCGAATCTGTTGGAACAATTCGACGAAATACGAACGAATGCAATTGCATCGTTTTTTCCCTCGCTTCGACTCTTTTTCCCTTTTGATTGTTTTAATTGCTTGAAACGATACTTAAACACGCACGACAGAGTGCCCCGCGACAAACAGCATGCCGCATAATTACAGTGTCCCTCGTTACGAAACAATATTGCGATACTGAACGCGAGGAGGACAAGCCGTTGCGCACAACCCTTCACGGGTGCCATAATACCAGAGCCTATTAATTAACGAATTACGATTAAACGTTAGTTGTTAATTATTATCGTTAAATTTACGCCTAAGATATAATACACTCACCTAAGACGTACCTGATGATATCTTTTTTTTTTTCTTTTTTTGTAAAAATTTCCCTATTACGCCACGAGAACGAACATCGTAGCACTGGCGCCGGGGAAAGATCTTTCACTTTTTTTCCTCTTGTTTGCTTTCTTTAATTTTACAGATCTCGCATGAATTTGATAGGGCGAGACAAACGTCGCAGGACCGCTTTCCTGCGCCGATATCGATTTCACGGAAAGGATACTTTTAACCCGTTAACCGTGTAATTATCTCCAAGGAATAATCGAGGATAAGGCATTTAGTATTTTTCATTTGGTGGACCATTTCGAGGAGAAACATCCGAGAAGACCTGGATCGATAAATTCTTTCATTGTTCAAATAAAAACACGAGTTCCACTCCGACGATGAGAGCACTCGGTTAAAGGGTTAATAGAACCGTGGGTAGCAGCGAAGCGATGGAAATGCGAAAATACACCACCATCCATAAACTCGAGGCCCCAGTTATTGATTTCACTTTAATCGATGCAAATGATCATTTTTTTCTGATTACAATTTACGAGATTCCTCTTTCTTTCCAAGTATTTCAAACATAGTATCTCCATAATCCTTCGATGTTCCCGAGTTTACAGCCGATGGTGTAAAATCAATGAACGTTTTCAACTTTGGAGATATGTGTCCCGGACATGAGTCGCGAAGAAATGCAAAGCTAGTTTCGGGTAGAAGGATATCCGGGAACCGGCGACTAAGTCTCTCAAAGACCGTCGATCGACACGCGAGCCACCCGTTGAATTTCTACGGAGAAAGTTTCTCATCCACCGACTTCTTCGATTCGTCGCATACACACGCACCATATACACAAACTCATACATACATACGCGAGACGGTGTTTCCTCGTGCAAAACCAATGGGGCTAATTGCGTTCAACGCTTTAGCCTCGAGGAATTACGGGTAATTTTTTGGACTTTCGGAAAACTCTGTACTTTCTTTGCTTCCTTCTTTTTTTTTTTTCGACTGCTTCCGGCCACGAGACCGGATCGTTAAACGGGATATCCGGCAACGGTGGGAACTAGGACGCTCGTATCCGAGTTTTAGCGGATCTCGTTTGGGAATTCGCTTTTATCCTCGCAGGATAATCCATAAATCGGCTCGAATTCTCCTCGAATTTTGCAATCCAAATCGCGACAACCTTAAACCTCGTTTCCGATTGGCCGAATCGGCGAATGATAAACGCGTCCGCTCGATGTTCCAACGGGGACTGACGTCGTGTCTGGCGAAAGTTCTCTTCGCTCGTCTTTGCGCGTAAGAAGTTTCAAACGGTGGGGACAAGTTTCACGGTGTGCCAATATAACGCAGGGCGACGGAAAGTTAAGCTGGAAAATAAGCTCGATCCGATCGATGAGATACGAATTTTCAGTATTCGTTCCAGGCTAACAGGAAATATCGTGCAGGAAACGCGGAGTCGATTGGCAATCGATCGAGGGCGTATCGAAAAGCCTCTGTCCTCNTTTTTTTTTTCGACTGCTTCCGGCCACGAGACCGGATCGTTAAACGGGATATCCGGCAACGGTGGGAACTAGGACGCTCGTATCCGAGTTTTAGCGGATCTCGTTTGGGAATTCGCTTTTATCCTCGCAGGATAATCCATAAATCGGCTCGAATTCTCCTCGAATTTTGCAATCCAAATCGCGACAACCTTAAACCTCGTTTCCGATTGGCCGAATCGGCGAATGATAAACGCGTCCGCTCGATGTTCCAACGGGGACTGACGTCGTGTCTGGCGAAAGTTCTCTTCGCTCGTCTTTGCGCGTAAGAAGTTTCAAACGGTGGGGACAAGTTTCACGGTGTGCCAATATAACGCAGGGCGACGGAAAGTTAAGCTGGAAAATAAGCTCGATCCGATCGATGAGATACGAATTTTCAGTATTCGTTCCAGGCTAACAGGAAATATCGTGCAGGAAACGCGGAGTCGATTGGCAATCGATCGAGGGCGTATCGAAAAGCCTCTGTCCTCGAAAGTCGTTGAAAATTAAGCCCCATTCTATGCTCGAGCGAGCCCTCTTAAAACTTGTTCGTGTTGCATTTTTATACCGTTCCTACCTTTCCTGCTTTTTCACCACAGTTTCCAAACACTTTACCAGAAAATATGTCGTATCGATCAATGATTACCGAACACGAACGAGTTTACGCGGAAAGGAAACTCGATTTGTAGGCCAAGGTTCGGAATGATGTTTCTTTTGATAAACGCTTCAATTCGCGTGTCCCATTAACGGACAATAGTTGATCGCTTCGAACGATCGCCGATCGACCAGCGCGACGTCGATATGTCTCCACCCGTGCGAAATCTTTGGTGCTACGACTACGATAACGTTATTGACGCAATCTAGCGGACCACTAATGACGATCCAGCCGCGTTCGCCTAGGTATTTCCTTCCGTGAGACCCGTTGAGTCTCTCGAATCCTCCTTTCCAGATCGTTCAGGGCAAATCGTCACGGGTCGACGGCCTCGTCTTTCACGGGAGCGTTTCACCGACGACCACGGGACTACCATTGATAGTTGTCCACGATGGATTTACCATCGAAACAGGGACTCGCGCTGCCGCACCACTTGGTCTCTTTCAATGGCGGGCACGGTGTTCCACTACGACGTGGTTTTATCGTGATCTTCCGCGTCCTCTGGGTCTCGCCAACCCCGCAGCTACGACTGCAGGCGCTCCACGGGCCCCATTCCCCGACCTTACAGTCTCTCGGAGGACCTGGAACAATCGAGTCGGATTCTTACGTGGTTCAGAGCCGTCTTTGTTAAACAATAGTCTAATCTAACATAGGGAGATTTTATTAGTTAATTATAAACTACCAGACAGGGAGACCGGATTTATAAACGTGATGCGAAATTTAGCTCCTATGAGAGAGTGGTTGTTGAACGACGAAACATATATTGTACTGGAAGAATAATCGACGCGTCGACAAAGATCGTGATTCTGAATGGAGCGAGTCGTAGAAGCAAAAAGAAAACATTGCTTGATCGATTGCGTGGAAAATATTGCTGCTAAGTTCAGTTTTACCATTAACTTCCATGGATGAAAGGATTGCATCACGGTCGATCACTGTTTACGTGAAACGCGTTACGTCAGTTTGAATGATCGATGGATGATTTTTACCGACGCGCCGAATTTCGCGGGACAAAAATCTTCTACTCACGTGTTCTCAAGCGTTTCCCTTTCGAAGTTAGACGATGATGTTTCATCCTGAGCCTGTGTTGACGTTGGGCTGTGATATCGGTAGAATTCCACGAATGTCCGAGATTATTCCTGCTGGTCGTGTTCGCCATTTTCCTCTGAATGTCCTTGAAAATTTGAGCCTTTTGCGCCTCCGCTGTTTGTTTGTACTTTTGATAGTAAGACCAGCCAGTTTTCTCGTCAAATTTCGAATTTCTTGGCGGTGGTGTCGCGGTGAGTCTTGGCCTCTGCAACGCGTAGGAGGAAGCGATGCTGTCCATGATCGCTGCCTTATTGTCTCGCGGAAGATCGGTCACCACCTGGCCGTTTCCGGTCGTTGTCCAGTACCTGACAAAAATTGTATCACACGCATACAAATTTTGTACAATTTATACAGAGAAATATAGATACCGAAGCAAGCCTAATTTTCAAAGCTAAAAAAAAAACAGAAGTAGCATAAGAATTCTATTTTATAATTTCTTCGATCGCATCACTTTTTCGCAATCCTATATTTGAATTTCTAAATAGTCGTCTACCAAAGTATTAATTATGTCGCGGTTTAACTTCGATAATTAAGCGGGGAACAGTGTTTTCTATGCCGCAGCGCCATTTTCAAAGTTCGGCATTTTATTCTCTCGAAACGGAGAAAAGTTAGCGGTTCCAGATCCTCGCAATCTTCTACAATCGCATTCGGGTGCAAAATCTATTCAAACGTCCGCGAACACTCTGCGATGCATCGGAATGCATCGGAATGCATCGGAATGCATCGGAATGCATCGGTCGACGCTCGGCTATTTTTCCACGGGGAGTAAAATTATCACGAACGAACAGCGCGTCATCGTTTCCGTTGGTCCACGTACCGAGTCGTTATTTGAATTTCTAGACATTGAGTTTACCGAGGTGGGAGTATGCGCCACTCGAAAACAATTTCGAGAGTTGATTTACGGTTGCCATGTCTACGCGTGTACGCGACGAGAACTATAGCTCGGGTAGCTAGGAAAAATAGACAGAAGTAGGAGAGAAACGAGCAGGCTGGAACTCACTAAAGGGAGAGAGTGAGAACAGGAGAAAGAAGCAGGAAAACGACTCCTGTTTCACAAACCGAAACTTATTCATCCCCGTTTTGCTCCGTTCTCCTAACCTTCTACTACTCTCCCTTGGAATTTTCGATCTTCTCGTATTTCTTCGTATCAGACGATCCTGGTCTTTACGAGCTCGGGTTTCTGAAGAGCAATTTAGACCCGAAAATCACGAGAAGACGACTCTTTGGGACGAAGGACTAGACAGAGCAATTTCGTATTCGGTGGTACTCCTAATGGACCTAACGTGAGAAGTTATCGCCCTGTGCTTTTTCCAATTTACGGGGACCAGCTAGATGGCAGGCTGACGCGTTCGTGTTTACGTTTTTAATTTATTTCCCTGGCATTTGCATGATTTCAATTTCGCTCGACAGTTTCGCCGGAGAGATACTCCGCGTCCGTAGGACGGACCAACGAATTGGCTTTTCGACCGCTTTTACCAAGCGTGAATTTCGCTTCGCCAGTTTATTTCCTCTCTGGTCTCGTTAGTCACGCGTTTCGCGAATCATTCGTTCGATCATGAGTCGAAAATAACTGGAGATTTGCCTTTTGAGACGAACAGTCCAACTCGGAAGAAACGCGCGCTTCTCGTCGCGACGAAGGCCTCTCAGAATCGATTTAAACGCGATTTCGTTCGCGTCGTGGAAATGAATTTTTCAGACGACGAATCTCGACTCGCCGGGAGAAAAGTATTTCGAGAAACGTGGCCGACCATCGTCGTCGCGGAAAAAAAGAAGACTCGCTTCGCGGAGCTCATTTGTGTCGTTCTTATTATTAATGGTCTCGTTAATATTAAAAATTGTTGACGTCGTTATTCGTCTTGCGCGGTAATTTACATTTACGGATACGGCCCAACTATTTTTCACTGCTTTTCGCGTAACCATTTCCCCGTCGGTCCTGTTCCGGGAGGTTTAAAAAACTTCTTGCAAAACAGCGAAATAAACTACGGTTTCGCGGAAATTAAATTATTTTTTTCTTCCCGGTGGAAATGCTGCGAACAAATGAAGAGGAAAACACTCCACATTTTCACGGTGCACCTCGTGTTAACGCACGATCCAACTCTTCGTTTTTCGGGGAATTGTTTCGTCCACGCGATTTATCGTTGACCCGGTTTTCGCTAATTTCGCTAGCTACCCCCATGGCACATTTTCAACGCGTCCATGTTGTTGCGCGATAATCTTATCCGCCGTCTTAATTACCAGGCACATTAAACCGACGTAAATAAGAAGTCGAGCTCAGAGGGTTCGGCCATAGAAGTGCCCCGAAAGGAACGATAATTTTGCATTTTCTCACAAAAACTGGGGACCGTCAACAATGGAGGTTCGGTGGCTTGTTGCAGATCGTTAAGCTTAGAGAGCTCAGGGACTCCTGTCCTTTTATCTCGAGGAAATATGCGTTTAAGCAGGACGATGACACTTTGCGAAGCGATGGATGGAGAATGTAATTATTTTCTAACAGTTCCAACTAACAAAGATAACTAGAATTCGATATGTTTTTCATCGTTCCATCTCTGATGTAGAAAATAAGTTCGAAAACAAAATTTCGCGAAGGATTCGGGAAACGAAATTATTTCGGAAACTCGATGAACGATTTGCCGCCTAAAAGAAGAGACCAATTAAGTGCGACTTCACCTTTACGAGTAATTGAAAATACATTTACGAAAACAGTTTATTATATTTGGATTTGCAATTCATATTGCTCATTACCGCAGCTGGCTAGGACAATTTCAAAATGCAAATGTTCGCGCAGGCATAAATTGATGTCCGACAACCGACGTAAATTCCGGAATCCCGGAATCCCGAACGGTTTCGGATTGAGTCGAGAGAATTTTATGAAAACTACTAGGAAGCTCGTGGATACTCACACATTTCTTAAAAGTCCATCGTGACGCGTAGAGAATTTTTTTTATTTAGAAAGTTCACAACGAAGCTAAGTTAGTGTCAGAATATTTTGAAGCTTATCGTATGATATTTCGCATTGGAATCTCTGAGGTAATTCGTGTTCGGTATAAAGAACATCGAATTAACGACAATTCTGCAAAAAGCAAAGTTTTCTTTGTGGCGGAAATAGAAGGAATGTTTAATTTTATTCAACGAATCGTCAAAGGGCACTCGATACGACTAATAATTAATTGCAAGCTACAGATATTTCCAGAGAAGCCAGACTCTCTGCAGAAAATAATTAAAGTAATTCAATTGAACTAACAAATTGCGTATACTCAAAGGTGAACAAATTTTGTTGGCTTCTAAAAAGTTTTCCTGGTAAAAAGTTGATCGTAGGAACGCGAATAATTAAATCATATTTTTAGTTTATTCGTTTATTAACGTACAACTTTTCACGTTTTACTTCGAAGCTTTAAATTTACATATCTTTCTCTGACACTTGCCTATAGTTCCTAGAATTATTTTAAGAGTCCAGTTTGTGAATATTTGGTAGCTTGGCGAAAGAATATAGAAACGGGCGGATCGATGGGATTCGAAGTCGACGACACGCACGAACGATCGAATTGTAACGCGACGGCAATCTTCTTTCGACATCGTCGCGGATTCGATCTCACGCGATGCTATCTAGCCACTCGTTGCTAGAACTGATCGTCGTTTCTGGTAATCGCTCTTGTACCCTGGGGGCTGGCGCTCTTCCAACCGTACGTCGATCCTAACAAGCATCATAACTGGCATCTTTGTCGATTTTTACCCTGTCCCTGTTTTCACCCAACTTACCCCTTCTGTTCTAAGCTGAGCGTTCACGATGTTAGTTTATTGTCCGTGAAATCGGAGGCATCGCTAACGGGTTAGTCGATGTTCGTCTTTCGCTCGTGATCTAGTTCGAGAGGAGCCTAACGAGCAGATATTTAGCCCGGCAGTTTTCGATCGGGATTAGATTCGAGGAGCTTTACGGGTATTATGCATATTCGACGGATCGTTTCTGCTTAAGTTTAAGAGTAATTGCAGTCTATTTCTGTCGAGATAGGCCCCGAGGAACAAAAATTTTGAAATATCTCGGATTCAACCAACGACACGATAGAAAGATTCTTGAACCTCGAACCTGGTTTTGAATTTACCGCTCTAATAATCAAGAGGATCTCTTTTTCATCGTTACAATTGGAAAGGAAAGTGGGTCACTTGAGCGAATAGCAAAGCACCTGGGACATAATACGAGGTATTATTTAATATAGCTTCGTAGTTGGCCAGTGACATACTTTTTTTTTTCATCGTCGAGAAACATTGTTCGGACAGCCGACGTCTATAGAAACGTTTCTAAAGATGCTCCTTCAATGAGTTGTTGCACTTATCGCGACAGCTTTTTTATACAGCTTGTCATTAATTTGTTCTTCGGAGAAAAAAAAAAGAACAAAATGAAACGTGCTACGAAATACTCGCAGAGGTTTAAAAAGCAGGTTTAAATATCTGTATTTGTTTCACGCGACAATCAACACTCGAAAGTTGCTCTCAATCGCTCGACTGAACTGTAAAACTGTAAAACGTTGTAATTTAAGATCGATGATCGTTTGTTCGAAGCGTAAATTGCAAAGTTTGAGCGAAGAGTGACTGAAGGAACACGTTTCATCGAAGCTTTGGACTTTCTAGATTTCTCCGCAAAAGGTACTCGGGTATAAGCCATAAAAAAGTGAAAAAAATACACTCTGCTGAACGGTGTTCCAATTTGGTTAAAAGTTTCACGCCCGGAGCAACGTATTTTACGCTTGTCGTTGGTCAGCACCGGCATCGGGCGCAGGTATCAAGCTGTTCTATTCCCCACGTCGAAACAATTCCCCGCAGTTTGTGTAAAAAACTTATCCGACCGATCGATGGAGCATTTTTTTATTTTTTCTATAACGTTTCTATTGCGATTTGCCATTTTATCGATTCGAGCCAATGCAATTGCCAAATCAAAAATTCCTCTACTGTTTTCGTTCAAGACCTTGTTGCGCTTTCCAAGCAGCGAATATTAGATCCATCTTCAGGGGAATATCAACTCGATACGATACGTGTGTCTCGAACAATTCCTCTTCACGATTCAAATTCCGATACCTCAATCGCTTTAATGTTGTATCGAGTGCTCGATTCAATTCAACAGAATGAACGTCGATCCCTGGCACGCGGGGGACTTGATTAAATAAAAATTGCTGCTCCCGAAAAGGGCGAAAGTTGAACGGAAGATCGGCGAGGAGTTGGAGATGAAAGAGTCGATGGAGGGTAGAGAAAAGTATAAAGTAAGGGAAAAGTTACGACAGGCTCGTTCGTTTCGAGACGATCACGTCGACGGACATACGGGGCGAGCTGGCCCCGACCGGATATTACAACGATAAGGGCACTCTACTTTGTTCGGCCGTATCGCAGAAATTGCCACTGAGAATCGGCGACTCCGCGGAAAGTAATATCGTTATCAGGCATCAGATGTCAAATGTATACGCTGACCTAGGGGAATCGCTGGCAGGAAACGTATTTGATTCGCGGTCGCCTCTTATTGCATTTTCATGGGTTCCACTTTATAACGGATAAATAATATCCAGACAGGAGATCGAACTCGGTGTCGATGTTAAACGGTTCGCGCGAAAATAAGTCAGACTTATCGTTAACGTGTTAAGAAAGTAAGTTCGGTTTGAACTCCGTCTTATTTTAAAGTACCTGCAGCTTTAGTTTCGCGTCGTACGAGTTTATTAACTACGCGGGGATGTGTCTGGTCGATCGCGCTCTTCATCGTTTACACGACTACGAATGCCGCGTAATTACTCTAATTCAGGGAGCTGGTGGAGAAATACCAGGTCAGATTTCTCATTGGCTAAAAAGAGTTCGGGATGAAAAACCTGTGCAACTTTCAGGCAAGTTTTTCGAATGCCTTCGGTGCATCAGAGAGTGCAGGAAAATAACGATTCCGCGTGTGTTTCACGTTGCACAAAGCTGGCTCGACTAGGGGGCGGAAGAGGATAAAAAAGATGAACTTCCTCTATGAAAGCGGCCGATTCGATCGTGAAAGTTAAAAAGGGAAATAGAGCGAGAAACGAGAGGTGGGAGAGGAAAGAATTCAGTAACGATATGAACAGGTCTGAGAAGAGTAGATCGGAGGTTGCAAAGGAAGGAAAACGTAAAACAAATCTTTGACCGTCCCTTTATGAAGAATTCTGCAAGAGCCAAGGAGGACCAACCATCTTTCTCGTCTGTGCTCTCTCGATGATGCCCTATTTCCAAGGTTCCTTTCACAACGCGTCTGGACATTGTCGTGCGGTTTTCAGCACACCAGCCCTGACTGTCCATTATGCGCAAGTATCTATTCAATGAATCTTCTTGCTTCTGATCCGAAGTTTCTGTTATCGAGTGTTTCCTTGTTCACGACCTATTTCTTAAACTTCATCGCTGCCATTGTCGCGAGCAGAATCGAACTGATCTGTTGGAATGTTTAGATCTTCTCGATATCAGAACCGAATTCTTTTTATCAAGACGGTTGTCGATATTACTTTCGCGAAGAATCGGTTTTATCGTCGGATCAGAGGTTTGTAAGATTTTTATCGTTATCAGGTATGATAAATGGTAATTCGGAAATTTTCAAATTGTTCCTCGTGTTTCGTGTTTCTCTATGTTTTGCTATTCATGTTGCCGGGCAATCGAAGGAGAAGAATTCGATAAAAATAAACGAGGGTACCCGAGGAACGTACCTGTATCTCTGAGTGTCCATTTCCTTCCGTTCCTCGGCGATGGCCTCGTTCAGGTCTCTGTTCGGATCGATCCCTCTGGGGGTTGGACTGTTCGCTAGTAGATTGTCGTTGCTGACGAACTCCACCTCGACATCGTCCTCGTGATACGTTTCGGTTAACGTATACTCCCGTAGCTGTAACACACGGAGAACGTGGTTAGTATGAAGAACGACTTTGGTACGCTTCCGAACGGTTAACACCCTTTGCCGAACGATCGTTCGACCCTTGAACGTGATAGAGAGTAATTGGAGTTAGCAGTCAGTCTCTGCTTTCTTTCAAAACTTATGATAAATTTACAACGTAGCGGTACACATAGTTCGCAGGTCGAAGTGCCGCGAAAGCAGTCGTTTCAAATTGCTCAAACTTGCTCGCAATGTTG
This sequence comes from Ctenoplectra terminalis, assembly GCA_019453375.1. Lineage (NCBI taxonomy): Eukaryota > Metazoa > Arthropoda > Insecta > Hymenoptera > Apidae > Ctenoplectra > Ctenoplectra terminalis. The sequence continues at coordinate 587,618 of SMSQ01026166.1, read as the reverse complement.
CTTCATCACCGCTTTTGAAATTTGTATCGACGGAACGGAACGAATAGCCAGCTCGAGGGTGAGCTCAGCACCGAACTTTGTGCATTCTCGTGTAACAAAGCTCGCTTAAATTACCTGATAATAATAAAATACCGTACGGATAATGCACGTTACTGGTCGAAATAAATCGAATAATCGTGAAACAGAATTTCGTCGGCCTCTGTTAATTTTCTATAAATTTGAAACGGTGTAGCAGAAAAAATAGGAAATTTCGATAGTTCTCGGAAGCGAATACGTACTATCGATAGAATGTTTGAAAACTGAATTCGTTCGATACAATTAATACGAGTGGTCAGCATCGAGAGAAAATGGTACCTTTTTACAAACATTACACAATCCTAGCAATTTGATTCAGATTCATGAGAACGTATGAAACTCGATTCCGTGAGCGGAAATGCTTGGCCAACGTTGTCGAATGAAATTTTCAAAAGCGACAATCCAACCGAGCCACTGGTCACGAACCGTGCCGAGTTTCCACTCCGTGATTAGTTCTCTGCCGCGGAGGATATCCCGAGGGACGTACATCGACGAAGTATCGGTCCACAGTCGCGATTGATCAGGTCGATCGGTTCAACCGGATTAAAGGGAACGAGACTTTACGGCGCGGCGGTTCCCTGTGTCTGCAACCTCCTTCGTTTCTCGTCTTTTTTGCCTTCTCCGGGGGCTGTCTGGTTCCCCTTTTTCATTCACGGAGAAAAGCGAACCGGATGACAAGCTGCTCTTGTCGGATGTGTACCGGAAGAGGGTCAAAAAGCGGAGGAAAGTTTGCCACGGTTATCGAGCTTAACACTCGTCGTTAACGGTATAAAAGACGATGCCATCCCCTCGCGATAGCTTTGAATATTTTTCTTTATCTTATCAAAAGTCCCCTAGCATCTTTCTAGGGACGATAGATATGGGAGAGAATGCTGCTCGTTCCACGGCGACACACGGGGGCGAATGAACACAGATCTTTCAAAGCGTTTCGATGCAACGTTCTCTCGTACACAGTCGGAGAACGATGATTCGAAGAGTACCAGACGAATTAGCTTTATCGAAAACGAAGAATTACCTTATCATATTTTACCGCGCGTCAAGATAATTACACAGCGATAAGGTCTTCTCGGTGACCGGTGAAAAAGGATTAAATGGAATGGGGACGAAACCTGTCCTTTTATCTGTTCCACGAGTTTTCGAGGGTAATACGATGACGACGTCCCAGCTTCCTCTGGAATCTACCCACCGGTCGGGGCTTTGAAACTGGGCCGAGCGCTAATTAAGGTCTAATTAATTGTTTCACGTACGGTGGCAGCTTCCAATTATGGTTTCCAATCGATTATCAGCGTCTGCGGCAGAAGTACGGGTCCCTATTGAATGAAATACGAACACGACGGTGGAAAGAAAAAGAGAAAAAGGGAGCCTGAGGAAAAGGCAAATGCACTCGAGCAGGGTCGGGACTGAAACGGGAATGAGAGGACAAACCTGTTTCCTTTTCTGTAATATGTTTTTCAACCAATTCTCTAAAACCAGCGGACTTATCGTCGTAAAGCGAGGGCGCTCGATTAGTAATAACCATTAATTAAACATCGTTGCGAGGAGGACGGTCGTCCAATTAATTGGCTACGAGGCTCGAGTGGGTCGTCGAATTAACGTACTTTCGCGATAGAAGTGGGAACTTTTTCTACGCGATGTCGATACATTTTGTCGAGAAAGAATCTAATAAAGCGTCGTTGCTGCGAATTACTCCTATTCTGACACCAGAACGTGCCTGTTCGGAACAAGCTTGGCCAATCGTGTTCCCTTCGCAAACTTGGGGAACGCGTTACCGAGTTCTATTTTCTCTGGAAATATGTACGTACGGTATGTGGGTTGAACTCGGGGAAAGCAGAAGAAAATTTCTGATTCCAGAGGATAACTCGTCCATGGAGATAATAGCTGGGGTCCTTTGATCAAGTTCCCCAGCTATCCATTATCCTAGTTCACCGAGTCTTTTGAAATCTGAACACAGGCGCGCGCGTTCACGTACAAGCGACAGTTTCGAGCGATTTTAAGCGTACCAGTGGACAAGAGTGGAGAACTCACCACAACTTTGTTCGTCCTTTTCAGCGAAACCAAAAATGTACGCGACGAGAGTAAAAGTATGGAAAACTGCGTTCTTGGGCCGATTCTTTTACAATTACGAGAATTCGGTTGAACTTTTGCTTGTTCTTTCTCGTTTCATGGTCGGGAGTCAACGAGGTTCGACGAACAAAAAGCCTAGGGGTGGTTGGCTAGAGAGAAAAGGGTGCCGTGAATGGAGGTTGTGGCTGGTGGCACCGGCTCCCACCGGGGTTTGATATTACCAACCAAAACATCCCTACCTACGTGACTGAGAAAATTACCTCAGATATACATTGCACGGCTCACGGTAATATCGAGGAGGAGTGTGCGCGCCAGTTTTCTGTATGCCATTCTCTTCGTGTTTGCCTTCCCACACTAGTGCTTCTCACGTGTAACGTTCTCGCGTACTTACTTCGATCCACCGCTCTTCGTGTTTCTTTCCATGCGCGATTATCGTCCCCCGTGAGAGACGAGCGCGTGGGAAAACGCGACGAGAAGTGCTCCGGATTCTTTTAACCGAGCTGTCTCTTAGTTGAGACTTTTTCTCGTCGGAGAACCAATTCCCAATGAATTTTCGTTCTAAAGTTGGTATTATATTTTGATTACGCTTTCACGGGAGGATAAAAAAAATTTGCATGGAAACACTCGACGAAGAGGGTTAACGGTGGAAATTTAGAATCTCTGAAACGCGTAAAAATGATGGGTAAGCATAAATAAAGGGTGGTTATTGTATTCGGCGTTTAAACGAAAACGGTTTCGGTTCAAGCGTGCTAGGGGGAAAAACGTGGAAAGAGATAGGGTAGAAAGATCGAAGAGGAGTAAGCGCACGGAGAATAAATCTCTCGCGTATTTACGAGCTGTACATTTACGCGTTCATTTGCTCCGGGCAGCGAGCAGCGGGCAGCGGGCAGCGGGTACCGGGAATCGGTTGGCAAGAGAGGAGGGACCACTGCGTCGAGGGCAGAGAGCAAGGGGTTGGTTAGCTTCGGGGCGTAAACACAAATTTGAAAATTTTCTCCCCTCCTGGTTCTCGTGCAAACGACACCTCCTCGTTCATTAACGTTCCGTGTCGCGCGAAACCTAATCTACGCGAATATACAGCGGCTACACAGAAACGGCCGCGCAAAACCAATGGATCGTGCAGGTGGTTCGGTCCACCCTGGTGTAGCCAACGAAGAGCGAGCGAGAGAGAGAGCGTGCACGGTATTTACCCCTCGGCAACTCGAACAACTCGCATAAATTTCGACGATCAGTTTTTGGGTCGCCGCCCAACCAGCGAATTGACCCTTCCACGCGCTACTTTCCAGGCAACCTTCTCGTCGTTGCTGCTTTTTCAACCTCCGATGAACACCGGAGATGCGAGAGATTGGACTGTAAATTTCGTTGTTTGCAACCCTTTCCGTGTGAGTTTTGCGGTATTTAACCTAGCCAAACGTTTTATTTTTTCCAACCTGAATCTTCTTCGTTTTTTAATATTTTTTTTTAATTGCTTCAAAAATGGTCATCCAGTCAAGATTCTCGTTTCTTTGGACCACTCATATATCTATCCTCTTCATCGCTTTGCTCTAGAAAAGCTGCAGATACTTCACGGTACTCTTTTCTTCGCGGGATTCGTGAAAGCAAGCCTGCACTCTCTCGTGCCATCGAGTACAGCGTGCACTTCAGGTTTTAGCACTCAAATGGACCCGTAAAGTTCTACGATCTCTCTTTTGGATCGGGAAATCTTCCGGTAGGCGGATTTCCGTCCCTTGGCCCCTTCTACCGCGTGGGTTTTCGCGAAACGTATTGGATGGACACTGAAATTCTCTCTATTGACTCCGATGCACTTGTAGCGCGTGGTGTTTAGTATCCGCGTTATTGCATATGCACCACACAGTTCCTAGAATAATTCTCGATGCTGTATTTGNGCAGCGGGCAGCGGGCAGCGGGTACCGGGAATCGGTTGGCAAGAGAGGAGGGACCACTGCGTCGAGGGCAGAGAGCAAGGGGTTGGTTAGCTTCGGGGCGTAAACACAAATTTGAAAATTTTCTCCCCTCCTGGTTCTCGTGCAAACGACACCTCCTCGTTCATTAACGTTCCGTGTCGCGCGAAACCTAATCTACGCGAATATACAGCGGCTACACAGAAACGGCCGCGCAAAACCAATGGATCGTGCAGGTGGTTCGGTCCACCCTGGTGTAGCCAACGAAGAGCGAGCGAGAGAGAGAGCGTGCACGGTATTTACCCCTCGGCAACTCGAACAACTCGCATAAATTTCGACGATCAGTTTTTGGGTCGCCGCCCAACCAGCGAATTGACCCTTCCACGCGCTACTTTCCAGGCAACCTTCTCGTCGTTGCTGCTTTTTCAACCTCCGATGAACACCGGAGATGCGAGAGATTGGACTGTAAATTTCGTTGTTTGCAACCCTTTCCGTGTGAGTTTTGCGGTATTTAACCTAGCCAAACGTTTTATTTTTTCCAACCTGAATCTTCTTCGTTTTTTAATATTTTTTTTTAATTGCTTCAAAAATGGTCATCCAGTCAAGATTCTCGTTTCTTTGGACCACTCATATATCTATCCTCTTCATCGCTTTGCTCTAGAAAAGCTGCAGATACTTCACGGTACTCTTTTCTTCGCGGGATTCGTGAAAGCAAGCCTGCACTCTCTCGTGCCATCGAGTACAGCGTGCACTTCAGGTTTTAGCACTCGAATGGACCCGTAAAGTTCTACGATCTCTCTTTTGGATCGGGAAATCTTCCGGTAGGCGGATTTCCGTCCCTTGGCCCCTTCTACCGCGTGGGTTTTCGCGAAACGTATTGGATGGACACTGAAATTCTCTCTATTGACTCCGATGCACTTGTAGCGCGTGGTGTTTAGTATCCGCGTTATTGCATATGCACCACACAGTTCCTAGAATAATTCTCGATGCTGTATTTGGTTTTGCACACAGTTTTGCGAGTAAAACGTTTCGTTTGTTTTGCACAACGTTTCGAAAGCTTGTAATAAACGCGCAACACGTGATACCCTTATTCCATGCATTTTCGATGCATTTTCGATGCACACTGAATCGGTAGTGCAAAGATATATGTAATCGCATCATTACCAGCGTTTATGCGGTACGTATAAATTGTTTAAATGGAGGAAATTTTGTAATATTATAAACAACGCTGTTTACGTGCTTTGTTACCTTTAATATAGCGAATTTATAATATATTTCCGAGGAAAAATAGGATCTACTTCGGTGGGTATAGTACCTAGTTTAATTTGGTAGTACTCGAGGGTTCTGTTTATCGCGTTATTATATTATTATATTCGAGAGTAAACCCTTTATGTTATCCGTGTATCCAATCGATTCGAACTATTATCATGTTTCGTCATATTCATGGTCTCGTTTATTCATTATTACTGTATACTTATACTTATACTATACTATTAATCAATCGACTATTAACAAATCCTACATGATAATTTTTGTTTTCAACAATCTGCTCTTCTTCCCTAGCACGAGAAAACACTTTTCCATTTTCATTTCTCCCCTCTTACGAGCGATCCTTTTCTGCTTGTCCAGCTGTGAATTTCCATCTGCCCTAAACACTCCCACGCTTCAGAAACTGGGCACAAGGGCGAGTGTGTGTGAATCAAACCCACGGTTCGAGGCAACACGAGTTTCGGGAGTGTTATTACTTCCGGAACAGGGCTGTAACGTTGCGGCTGGGTCGCGTTTCTCGAAGGTGGTCCCTCGCGAACGAAGTTGCATGTCGCTAAATCACGTGGTCCCCGGTGCGCCTCGAGAATTCAAAATTAGACGATGACGCACACGTGTAGCCAAGAGTCAAACCGACTTTTCCCTAGTTCCTTCTACCTTTTCCCGGAAGTTTCTGCCTCGAGATGAACTGCCAACGTTCTGTCTGTTCTTTCGCCAACTTTTTGCCCCGTCGACTAGGAAGTTTCACGCTTATAAAGACATCTGTAACGAATTTTACCAACTGCAACGGAGGCGACTTATTTGCACGACCGAAAAGTTCGTTTCCGTGATGGTTGGTTCCGCGGTTAATTGCATAATACCGAGAAAGGAAACTTTACTCCAGATAAATAGGTCTATGAGTACCAAAAGGATTTGCAGGAATTAGCGAAGAGGAGTTTTTGAATCAGCCATGTTCTCCGTTGAATTAAATACGCTGTTAATACGAACTAGTTGGTCCGTCCGAGAGAATATTAGTATTTTTCGACCACGATTCACTCGAGAACTATCTCGAACATGACTGTTAGAATTTATTAGGCTTCCGGGACATCTTAAGCCCGCCGAATAGTTGGTTGATCGGCTTGCAAAGTTGAAATGTTTTCGATAAGAGTAATCGTGTTATCCGCGAGTCGGGAGCTATTGCCAAGCCCGTGAGAATGAGACGCGAGGCGATACACGCTGGAATCGATTCTTCAACTTTGTCGATACTTGAAACATAATATAACCATACACGCGAGCTTGTACAAACTTCCAGTTTTAGTAGCTGAAAGTTCATTTCATGCAGAGCTTGGTAGTTTTCGAAGAATCAAACGAACAATGCGAAGTATTCGTAGCTCGAAGATTAAAAGATTATTCGACACGGAGGAATTAAGAAGTAAATTTTTGTCAACGTCCCGGTGCAAACAATTATCGCGTACGGCGTAAAATTTAACACAGTTTTGCGTGAAATGGCTTGTAAACGAATGACACAAGCTTTGCATATTCTACGATACCTGGTACTGTAAAATTAGCTTTTCATATATATTAATTTACGGGCGATCGCGTATTAACTCGTTCATCCGGCGTTACGAACAACGCTTTCGCTATGCAACGATAATGACGCGTTGTTATTATCGATAAATATTTGAACATTTTTAGTAACAATTACGGTAATCGAGTAGTTCAGCCGGTGATCGATCGATTCGTTAATTCGGAGTAATTGAAATAACACAAACGAACTGGCGGAACATCGATAAATTCGTTGTAATCGTTTGTATAAAAGTTCGATCGATAGTTGTGCCAACCACGGATCGGTTACCGAACTCCGAATCGAATACGTCGAAATTACATCGAACAGAGTTGCCTGAAACTTTTCGTTCGATATTCTTTGCGCGCGTGGTTCTTCCAGCGGATAAGAAGACGATTGTAAGACCGAGTTTTTTACGGAAATGTAAAAATAAAAAGGTGCTGCTGTATGCCGCAAGCATAAATCCATCGAGTAACTGGGTCTCGTAAAAAAATTTTTATACAGTTTCACCACTCTTCGCCAATCCGATCTGCTTCGTTTAGAAAAACGACTTTGCATTACTGCGACCAACTCCGATGTTCTTCATTTGCATAATTCCTTTCCGCTTTTCACGATGGATTTCCACTTTGAAAATGAATTTTTCCTTGCAAACGAACTTCCGAAGAAATTTATCTGTCATAAAAACTTTGCTGCACACGGTCGGAACGAAGTCGATCCTATTCTTCCGTATTTTATGTCATGTACCGTTACCACACTGCAGATTTTGCAACTTCGTTGATCCGATTTAACTTTGACTCTTTCAACCAAGACATTCGGCTAACTATGTTTCGACGGAACGGTCGATGTCCAACAACCTGTCTTCCTTAACGATCGTTCCTAGACGCGATCGAGTAATTCACCATCGACGACCAATTTCGAAGTCTTTCGGGGCGAGTTAATCGATCGAAACACCCCATGTGGCGAACACGATTATTCGAGAAATATTTTTTGCCCCTCTGGCAGGGGTTTTCAACGAAGGAAAAAAAGGTTCGTGATTCGGTTACAACGGCGGAGGCCGTGATCGGAAAGTTCGATCACGAACGTCGGCCGAGGGACGGGGGCGGGACAGCTGCTGGAAAATTTAGTTTGCGAGTAACTCGAATAACTCGCATAAATTTTCCCGTTCGATTTTTGGACACGCTCGTCGGTCATCCGACGTTACTAAATTTTGTTCCGAACTAGTGCCCTCGCAGGGGTTAGTTTTCCAACTGGAAAATGCGATATGCACTCCGAATGAGACGAACGATTCGATGGGGATGCACATCCATCGAGTCCATGCACGCGCGATCCAGCCATGGTTAACTACTTCGAACGAAACTTTTGCCCAGTTGGAATCGTTAATTCGTATTTGAAGCTTTTCAATTCCACGTTTTTCGAAATTTAATACTTGCAAAGGAAACGAGAACAGTGCACAGAAATTTCGCTCCATTTCGATATCATCGAATAATTCTAGAAACAGTTTGTTTCCCATGATTTCACCATGCACTCACGATGCATTCACGATGCATTCGCTGTATCGTGTATTGAAATTCAAACAGCATTGTAACAGACTCGTCCACAAGCCATTGGAACTTTCTCTTTGATGGGTTGTAGTCGGAACATATAGACAAGACTGCGAGTACCGCGGGTTTCAATGCTTCTGCTTTTTAAATGAGACCAGTTCGTGGCAAGAACGTGATAACTTTTCCCTTTTAATTCCACCCGCGAATTAAATCATACTTTTCTTTGTTTCTCATAGCCTGGCGGGACAGTTAATACGGCTCAAGCGTCGACGATAAAAAAGGCATCTTCTTTTCGATGCAAATCCGCGCAGCTTTTCCCGAGTATGAATGTTTGGACACAGTGTTGCTGATAATGGTTAACTCAAACTTTGTGAAAATTAATAGAACTTTGTTCGAGTACCTTTAATAATAATTTTACGCAATGCGGAGGAAAATTCGGAGGTTAGTAAAAATATTTAGATCATCGCCAAAGTTCCTATCTCAAACGAGCGCCAGTTATGCTTCTTAAAACCACGGTACCTCGTCAAAATCTCCTCCAGTTTATGATTGCTTCCTTCCATAAAGTATTTCCAGCTGTTTCGTATCGTTACATCGTCCAACACCATCCGCACGACGGCCGCAGACAGACGTTACATTCGAATCAATTATCCGCGAAAGTAATTAAACTGGTGCACTACGGTTGCTCCGCAAAACATTCGAAATTCTCGACACAACGGTGAACTCGGTCCTCATAAATCTGTGGTTACCAAGGTCCACCGAGTGTCCTGCAGACCGCCGTTCCGACAAGACGTCCCTCGGCATTATAGTTCGTCTGTGGACCGTGTGTGCACTTCCTTTGAAAACTTGCACCCTTCTGCGCGTTAACCTGTTGTCCACCCGTAAGACTCTTCCGGTGCAAGACGTTCCGATGTCCAATTCCAATTGGTACGAGTTGACAAAATAAAACTCGTGTTCTCCTTTTTATACATATTTTTTTTCTTTTTTTTTTTTTTTTTATAGATTCAGTTAGATTTGGTTTTCCGATTAGGTTCCTCTAATTCCGACCACTATCGCGAGGCAAAGAGCAATTGGACGTTCCAACTGTTCGTACCGTTCGTCGCGATATAGGTTTCGACGAATTTTTTTTCACCAGCGACGAGTCGATTTCATGAAACACCGTCGATTCGGTGGAACGGACTAGACCAGCGCGATCGCGAAGCGTAATAACGAAAACAGAAAGTGGCAACGAGCGATCGAGGCCGACCCTGCAATTACATTGATGCCAGAGGAATAATTGAACGGCCGGATCGATTAGAATGACAACGTGGAATTAGTGGTGCGACAACAGGCCGCGCGTTATTAACGCACACGCGAGTCAGTTCTACTCCGTGTGAGTTCGACTCGCCGACCAGCGCGTTTATTATTATTAACTTATCTACCGGTACATGAACTTTGTACCACGAGCTTTTCCTCCATTTCAATCTCTAATTTAATGCTTTGGACAAGAAAACGCCAGAGCGTCGATGTTATTTATCGACGAATCACGATTCCTCGATGTACATACGAGATCGTATCGGTTTGCTTTTTGCAGCTTCGCTCGTTTATCGTTCATCGTTGCACTTTTTACATCGTTGAAATGTATCGTGAATCGATGCAGCGAAAAACTCTGCCACTGGTTTCTAGTATTTAAATGTAGTTGGTTTTTCTTGTGGAAAGAAACGATAAATTTGACGCGCCAAGACTCAATGACTCGCGAATGCTGGATTGCTTTCTGGGAATTCGTTGCATCTCCTTTGATATCGCGTATGGTGTAATTATACATACGGAAAGTAAAATAACGAACGCAGTTATTATTACGCGATTGGAAAAAATAAAAAAAGTAAAAAAAAAAGAAACCTGTTATTTGTTACATACGGTAATAGCTTCTGTTTAAGCGGGCAGAAAAGGGTAAAAGAGAAATAGGTGTAGCAGAGGCAAAATTGTTTCGCAATTTGTTCATCCAGAGCAAATAAGAGGATTGAGTATCGTTATGTCAATCGTGCTCGTCCATTGTATTTGTCTAAAACCAATAACTCGCTGGGAGGCTCTTTTCGAGTGCATCCACGTGCAGCCGTGCCGCGAACGTGTCCCGAGCTGACTCGCCGAGGGAAACGTGACACTGCCAAGCCATACTCTTTCCCGTGGTTTTCGTTTCAACAAAATCCGTGGTTTCTTCCGCACGGTTTGCACCGATAATTTTGACATCTTCAAGCGTAATTTATCTACCGATGTTTCACAAATTTCACAGACTTTGTAAAATTAAAGAACGTCCTGTGAACGACACGAACACAATATTGAGGATCGCTGTTGATGTTCAGCAGTACCCAACGCGTTAATCGTCTGTATCTCTAGTGTTCAATGATTAATCATAACCACGTGTTTTGTTTCTCTTCCTTGTTGGTTTTCATTCGAGAAAATTACAGCAATAGGCAGATATTCGAATGCAATTTACAGGCGTCGAAAAACGGTGTCGAGTAAAAGAATTCCTCGCATTCGACTGCGTGAAAAGCTTTTGTACGGTCCAGTCGTGTTTCGTTAACGGCCAGCCCAGCGGGTTAGCGCAATTAATTCTTGAGAGTTTATTAAAAATAATTGCTAAAGTAATTGCTAGCCACCGTAGCGAGCGTAAGCTTTTTTTATTTATTCCTGTGCCATCGCTGCACGTTTCTGCCTCGGTCCTGATGAACTTTTAAATTAACCGTTTCGATTATACACGGCCTGCACTCGTTCGCGTGATCGGATACCAAGACAAGCGCACGGACGAATGGAAATGGGCGCGAAGGTATCGTCGAGTGTCGAGTTTATCCATATTAATTCAGAAGTGAGTGTCGCAATGACCTGTACGTTCAAATCGACGGGGTACAATCAGGCTCGAGTAATTAATACGTTCTAATTAATCGTACACTCTCGACGGAATGTGGTGTAAAAATGTAAACAACGGAGGAAAGCTCGTCCGAGGAGAGAACAGGCGTGCCAGAAGGCTCGATGCAATTAGTCGAGTGGTCATCCACCGATTTGTTAACTCGTAACGAAGCGAATTCGTACATGCTAATTAAAGCGCATCGTAACATTATTGACGAGCGATCGCGTGATCCGAATTTCTGAAAATTCTACAACCGGGGCGAATCGTTAGACGTACGGGCGTGTAATTGTACGATCCATAATGCAAGGCGTTGTGCGGTAGCCTGCAGGCAAAACATTCGCGTTATTCACAATAATCGCTAATCATGCCCCTTCGACGGAGCGTAACTTATTTGATTCGACTGGAACAGGCTTCGAGACCGTGGCAATACTGTTCTTTACGCCGCTAATAAAGAACGTCAGGACGTTTCTCGCGCGGACCGGACGCGAACCGGAATTACGGTTCAGTCCCGAGCACACGCGTGACGCCTCGTCGAAGTTAAAAAAAGAAGTATCCATCGTTTCTGTCACGCGTAACGAGCCTCGCCGATCGATATGGCGCTTTTTCGCCGAGGGTAGACCGAACGAAAGAGTAAGAGAGAGAGAGAGAGAGAGAGAGAGAGAGAGAGAGAGAGAGAGGGAGAGCAGATCCGCGTACACGCGTCGGGACGACGTTAAACGGATTTGTCCGGCGTAAAATCTATAACCCAGGCAGCGGCGATAATTACCGCGGCACTCGTCGCTGTAATTTAATAATTGCTGGTAATTTTGCGTCGTTTACTTCCGCGCTAGAAATTTTGGCCGGGGGTGTCCTCGCGGTGGCCTCCGCCGCTGGTTAATACGATCGACGATCAGGGAATCGTGACAAATTGCAACCGGCCGGCCGATTCGATACGATCGAACATCGCCCGGTGAATTTTCGGGAATCGCGAACCTCGAAAACCGAACTACCCTCTCTCTACCTGCTGCCGTTCCCTCTCTCTCATCTCCGCAGGGAATTTACAGATTGCCATGGGTGGTGTAGAGTGTTCGCAAAATCCCTACCTATTTCGCTGGAATAGAGGGGCCTGCGACGTGCAATTATACGACCAGAGATACGCATGGGATACCGCAGGGAAGGCCGTATTAAGTCGATTCTTTTTTGCGAACTACACGCGGCAAGATTTAGGGGCTCCGTTATTGTTGTCGCTGTTAATGAGTCGTACCACTCGTTATCTTTACTCCGAAACCTGCCTCTTTTGTGGATTTTGTGGATTTTGTGGATTTTGTGGATTTTAAGATACGTAGAGGGTTCTTTTTTGAAACGTAACTTCTGTTTGACGTCATTGCGCGTCGTTAGATCCCATCAAAAGATAGCAGTTTCGCAAGTACAATTCGTAATACGAGTAGAAACGTATATGCAAGAAAGGTAACTGTAAAAGTGCAGTCTGTTTCACAAATATTTGCAGAAATGTACGCCCCTGGAATTGCGTTTCGTTGTTATTCGTTGAACCGAGCTAGCTCTGCTGCAGGACCATAGACCCGCCACGTGTTTTTAGTATCGCGACCAATCGATACCGTGCTCGGTGGACGCTAAAATTTCTTTGCGGGACTTCTTTCTTTCGAATATTCATCTTTATTAGTCGTTACACGTCGAATAGTTTCCGCGTTCGCCTCGTAAACCGCCAACTTAATTTTACGCCAAAACTTTTCCGTTCAGCTTGTAATTAGAAGCCGTGAGCCGCGTTAAATATGCCCTAGCCCAGCTTCATTTTATCCCGACTCCCGCATGGGTGGCTCGATGATATTTTACCGGGTGTACCGGGGACAGAGGATCGATATTTCTGCAGATTACCGCGTTAGCGTCCGCGTTCTACACCGAAGAAACTCCGGATTACCTTCCTTCAAGGCTGCATCGTTGATCAATTTCGCTATGCCGGCTAATCAATTTTAGTAGGATCTCTGAAACGATTAAACTGACGGCGAGGTGGAGTTCGTTTAAGGACGAATAGCTCAACAGAGCAGAGGAATTCAATTATCCTGTTATTGATATCGATATCCCTTCATAAGGCAGACATCGCGACGTAACTCGATTTCTGTTCGTCGAGCGAAAAACTACCCCTACCCCGCATCGTGTAACGCAGCCTTGAGACTTTTTCTCTCCGCTCGATCGGCAGAAATACGGTGGAAAATAGCTCCGAGACCCGATGGAAAGTCGATCGCGTGATTTAATCAACGTTCCGATTGCCGGATAAAATTTTCAGCGATCCTTTCTCTAGACCCGTCCTCCTCGAATCGCCTTCCGAATCCCGGATAAACCAAAGACGGGATTTCAAAGCCTACGTTGAACGTCCGCGAGTAATTAAAGTACCGATCGTTCGATCGATTATCGCGATTTTATAATTACCGCGGGGGGAAAACTGACCGGTCGTTTTACGTTGAGACGAAGCACGCTCGAGAATAGGTGGCCGACCGCACCGCTTGCATCACCACCGATCACCACGAGCCGCTGGTTAATCCGTCGATAATCGGACAAGCGTGACAAACCAACGCCGAGGGAGACAGTTTGGTCAGTGGGAAAGAGATAGGGTCGGTGACACGGTCAATGGATAAGCCGTGACATCGACCGAGAGGAAAAATGGTTAGATTTTGTTCCGGGCAAACAGCAGAATTGGAAAGAAGGTGAAATTAGCGATGGAAATAGTTGACAGGGGATGGATCCTGATTAAATGCTCCACGGAGTTAGCTTTCGATAATTTTAGTACGATCTACTAACAATAAGAATGCTTGGTTATTATAGCTTCTATTGAAATTATTATATCGACTACGTGTTCTTGTAACTGCTTCGCGATCGAAGACGCGAAGTGCTCTCCACTCTCATTATAATTACGATGCGCAATGGTTTCAACGAGACCTTGTTAATTTCTAGAGTTTTATCGATCCCTTGGGAACTGTACGTATCGGGGACTCTGGAAGATCGAAGAGGAACATACAGACCGA